>CAUYPK010033540.1:0-28603 GCA_963574355.1 Loris lydekkerianus
AAAAGTATAAAACCTGAACTTAAAATAAAAAACTTTGCTATACGCCATATCAGAGTGTATAGTCTGTTTCTTGACTTAATAATTACAGGAGCGAGTTTTACACCTACAGCAAAGCTTCTGCTCGTTCGCGTCTCCGGTCACGCAACACTGACCTATACAGGTTCCTTGTCCTATAATGGACTGGAGGGTGACTCGGGACTTAGACTGTTGCCAACAGCAGTCGCTAGCCTGGGAGCTGATCCTAGGTTTGCTTATTAGGGCAATTCCCTCATAGTATGGGGGTCTGGCTTCTACACATAACCAAAAGTAAGGTCTGGTCTGGAAGTATTTAAGACTTGGTATGTACCAATGACTAATTTCCAAAGTGGATCGGGGTCTGTAGTAGGCACAGATGTGGGGTTTAGAATCAGACTTTGGGTACTGAATGCTTGGTCTGGGGAGTCAGGGGAGTTAACAGAGCTTAGGTGACTACAGGAGGATGTTTAAGCACTATATTGGGGCCCACTGCAGCAGGTTTATTATTAATAGGGTGTATAAGATTTTGAGTTGGAAAACATTACCCAGGTCTACGCCATGCGTGTTGTAGTCTCATGCACCACCATCTGCTGAGTTCCCAATCCAGCATTCACTTTCCTTTCTCCGTAAAGGTGATACTAACTGTGTCAGGTTTGGGGCCTCCTGCACAGGTGTGCCCTCTCCAAACACCCTTCCTCTTTACTTGGATCAAGTCTCCTTGTCTTGGGGGGTTCCACCATAATTGCCCGGTGGAAACACAGTTCCATGAGTTACAGAAATAGGAACTTGCTCCTCCACACTTATTAGGAAGGTGACCGGGGCAGACATAAAAGTACTTGGTTAGAGTATTTCTGGACCAATATGACTGCCACCCTGGGGGGCAGGGTCTAATCCCTACCAGATCACATAGGTCGACTAAGAGCTCCGGGAACCAAATACCTTTAGGGTGAACTCCAGAGGTCTGGTTGAGCACGGTCCCTGTGCTAGCATCAGTAACTAGCCATGTTATTTTAACAAGGTGATGAGGGTTAGCAAGGCAGAATAAGTCAGTAAGTGGTACCCAGTGGTGGCATCAGGGATCCTGGCATTTCTGCAGTTTGAGCCTCAGTGGGTTATAGGGTCCCATTGGAGTTTCCACTGGGGAGTGGAGTCTTCTTTGATGGCAAACAGATCAGCTAGGTAAACATGTGTGTGATGTATCCAGGAGGTGATGCTGTCAACCTTGAGTGCGGTGGGAGTAATGAGGACCACGGTGTATGGGCCCTTCCACCAGGGCTCCAGCGTTTCTTGTCGGTGATGTTTCACGTACACCCAGTCTCCAGTCTGGAAAGCATGTCGTTCAGGAACAGGTCCTGAGCTGTAGAGGGCTATAAGCCTCTCCCAATCAGCTTGTTGTGCCTTTTGATAAAAATGTAAAGTTATTGCATAATCTTTCCAAGCTTTAAGATCTGGGCTCTTTGAAGTGAGGGCATTGTAACACAGCTTAGGGACTATAGGGGGTTGCCTTACAAAGAGAATTTCATAGGGAGTTTTTCCTATAAGGTAGGGTGAGTTTCACATCCTGTACATGGCAAAAGGGAGGAGAGACACCCAGTCACCTCCAGTCTCTATGATTAATTTAGTCAGGGTCTGTTTTAGGGTGCGGTTCATCCACTCTACCTGCCCTGAACTTTGGGGTCAATAGGCACAATGCAATTTCCAATTAGTCCCCAAGGCTTCTGCTAGACTCTGCACTACCTGAGAAGTAAAGACTGGGCCATTATCTGATCCTATCTGATTAGGAATCCCAAACCTAAGTATTATATCTTCCATATTTTCTTTGCTACTACCTGCGCAGTCTCATTTCTGCTTCTACCCATCCTGAGAATGTATCTGTGAAAACAAGGAGATATTTGTATCCATATTTACCTGGCTTAACTTCAGTAAATTCCACTTCCCAGTACATACCTGACTCTGTCCCATGCTCTCTGGACCCTGGATTGTGGGAGCTAGATACACTGTTAGTCACAGTACATACTTTGCATGAAGCTATGACTTCATCAATTTTAGTATTCTGGTTTTGTATTTTGATTTGGGCATGGTGCAACAAGTCTTTCGTCTTGTGTGACCCTAGGTGGGTGGATGAATGGATCCTATGGAGGATTTCCTGTCTTAGTTTTGCTGGCACAAGCACTTTGCCATCATAGGTGACATACCATCTGTTGTACTTCTCGGGGGAGTAGGCTTGTGGGATCTGCTTTATCCATTTTAGGTCCTCCGGAGTATACTCCGGGAATTGTGGAAGTGTTGAGGGTTCAGGGTCTGGCAATGTAGTAATAGGAAACTCTTGGATAGCTGAGGTGGCTATAGTCCTGGCAACCTGGTTGGCCCGCCAGTTGCCTCTGGCTATAGGGGAGTCGCCCTGCTGATGGCCAGGGCAATGAATGATGGCTAGTTTCTGGGGAAGCCATAAGGCCTTTAAGAGGTCGAGTATTTCATCTTTGTTTTTGATAGTCTTTCCCTCTGCTGTAAGGAGTCCTCTCTCTTGGTAAATTGCCCCATGTACGTGGGCAGTGGCGAAGGCATATTGACTATCAGTATAGATGTTAAGTCTTAGGCCTTTCCCCAGGGTCATGGCTTGTGTTAGAGCTATGAGCTTACCCTTTTGAGCTGACATCCCAGCTGGGAGGGGCTCTGCCCATACAGTGTCTGTCTCAGACACCATTGCCGCTCCCGTGTACCTGCATCTATCTTGTATGAAGCTGCTCCCATCTGTGTACCAGGTGGCCTCCACATCAGGGAGGGGCTGGTCCATAAGGTCCTGGCCTATGTGTGAACCTGGGCTAGGATGTCAACACAGTCATGGAGGGGGGCATCTAGGTCCGGATCTGGCAGTAGGATTGCCAGATTGAGAGAGGTCTTTGGTAGGAATCGGATTTGTGGAGGGTTCAGCAGAAGGCCATGGTAGTGGGTGAGTCGGGCATTGCTAACGCACCGATCCGGTGGCTGTTTGAGGACTCCCTCAACAGCGTGAGGGGTCGTAATCAACAGTTCTTGCCCTAAAGTTAATTTATCTGCATCTTTAACCAGCAATGCAGTAGCTCCAATGATGCGTAGGCATGGGGGCCAGTCTAGTTCCTTTGACAGGTAGGCAACCAGCCGGGTCCAGGGACCAAGTGATTGAGCAAGCACCCCTTTTGCTATGCCTTTGTGCTCATCTACATATAGATGAAAGGGCTTGGTAATATCTGGGAGTCCTAGGGCCGGGGCTGAGAGCAAGGCTCGTTTCAGGGCCTGAAAGGCTCTTTCTTGTTCTGCGCGCCACTGAAAAGGCAGGCTGTCCCCCATGGCTTCATAGAGGGGCTTTGCTATTTCCGCGAACCCTGAAATCCACAGCAGAACCCGGCTGACCCAAGGAACTCCTGCACCCCTCGCTGTGTGGTTGCGGGATTTTCAGAACTGTTTCTTTTCTTGCCTGGGACAGCCACCGCTGCCCATCTTTAAGGATATACCCCAGATAACTCACAGTTTGTTGACAAATTTGAGCCTTCTTGGCAGAGGTCTGGTACCCCAGAGCTCCTAGTGTAGTCAGCAATGGTGGCATTCTGCTTCTGTCTCAGCTGTGATCAGAATGTCATCTACATACTGTAAAAGAGTCAGGTGAGGGTGCTGCTGCCAGTACTCACTCAGGTCCTCATGTAGGGCTTCATGGAAGATGGTGGGGGAGTTCTTAAACCTTTGCGGCAGCCGGGTCCAGGTAAGTTGATTATGGATCCCTTGATCTTCATTGTTCCACTCGAAGGCGAACATTGCCTGGCTCTGGGGGGCCAGCAGGAGGCTGAAGAAGGCATCTTTTAAGTCAAGAACAGTGTACCATACTCGATCAAGGGTGAGAGCACTTAATAGGATATAAGCATTTGGGATGGTGGGATAGATGTCTAGTACCCGCTTGTTGACCTCTCTTAGGTCCTGGACTGGTCTATAGTCATTAGTCAGTAGCTTTTTTACAGGCAACAGGGGAGTGTTCCATGCAGATTGACAGGGCACTAGCATCCCGCTCTTAAAAAGCCTCCGGATGTGAGGCGTGATGCCCCATACTCATACGGGTTCAGCCATTGGTTTGAGCTCTATGATGACTGGTGGTTGGTGGGCAGCTAGCCCCACTCCTCCAGTCTCAGCCCAGGCAAGTGGGTAGGTTTTCAGCCATACAGTGATATCTGTTGGCTGATGGCCCTCAGGCTGCTGCTGGTGCACTTTGTACTCATCTTCAAGATGTAGGGTGAGTATTTGTATGGGATTCCCATACTGGTCTGTGACAAGGGGTCCTTTGTCTTTGGAGATGATATAAGCCCCTACCTTGGTTAGGAAGTCTCGCCCAAGGAGAGGGTAGGGGCAGTCTGGGTTGACCATGAACACGTGGGCTACCTGGCCCATGCCTAAGTTCATGGTTCTTCGGGTAGTCCATGAATATTGTTTGATGCCCATGGCCCCCTGGACCCATGATTTCCTGGCATCCATAGGGCCATGGTCCTGTGTCAGGACTGAATGCTAGGCTCTGGTATCTACTAGGAAATTAATTGAGGTCCCCTCCACTCTGAGAGGGCTTGGGGAGGGGTGGCGAGCCCTGACAGTTCCAAGACTGGCCCTGAGGAGGGACATGAATGTCTGGGAGGTGGTTTCTTGGGGCACTCCCGGGCCCAGTGTTCATGTTCCTTACAATAGGCACAGTGGTCTTTCTGGAGGCAGAGCCTTTCCCTGCCTGGGGAGCCCTCCTTACCTCCTGCCGCCAGTTGGCGCAGCCACCTGTTTCTTTTATTCAAGGTCACGGCCGTGGAGGCCAGGGGATCCTGGCTAATTCTTGAGTCTGTCTTTTAGCCGCCTTCATTTGCTTTTCTTCAGGGGTCTCATGGTTGTTGTAGACTCTTTCAGCAACTTCTAGGAGGTCTTGCAAAGACTTCTCACTCAGTCTATCTATTCTCTGCAGTTTGTGCTTAATGTCTGGATCTGACTGATTAACAAAGAACATGACAACTGCTGCTCTATTCTCCTCAGCTTCAGGGTCTAGGGGGCTGTGCATGCAGAATGCCTCCACAATTATTTCTAAGAAAGCTGCTGGAGATTCTGCCTTTTCCTGCTGTACATTACCTACCTTGGCCAAACTAGCCAGCTTTCTAGCCACTTTACAGAGACCCCTCATTAGAGTCTGGTGGTAGACTTAGAGTCTTACCTGACCCGTTCCCGTATTAAAGTCCCAATCGGGGTGAGTAAGAGCAAAAGTGGCATCGATGAGAGCCTGGTTGGTGGTGGGGCTTCCATCTGCGTCCTCGACAGCCTTCCTGGCCTCAGCCAAGATGTGGTTCCATTCCTCTGTGGTGAAAAGAAGCTGTAACAGTTGGTGACAATTATCCCAGGTAGGCTGGTGGGTAAAAAGAATTGAGTCTAAGAGGTCAATCAAGGCAGTAGGTTTTTCAGAGAACTTAGGGTTGTGCATTTTTCAGTTATAGAGATCACTTGTGGTGAAGGGCCAATAGTGGTACAGCTGGTTCGGGGGGTTCACTCCATCAGGGGGGCCCACTGCGTGGAGAGGCAACACTGTGGAGTCTGCCATTGGATCATGCAGGACTCTACTCTACCTGTGAACCTGGGGCTGGAGTGTCCTCACTTCCTGGTGGACTCTTAGGAACAGGTGCCTCCCAAGCTGAGGGTTGATAGGGAGGGGGGAAGAGCACTTTTGCATCAGTTCCTCCTTGGAGGACCAGGGGAGGGGCAGTGGGTTCAGGGGACTTCTCCTTTTTCTCCTTCAAGGCTAGGAGCTTAGCTACTTCCCTGCCTGACAGAGGAAGGAGGGGTTTTAACCATGATGGTGGGTTCTCCATGAGGTCCTGCCAAGCAATTATATATGGGATCTGGTCTGGGTGCCCGGTCCCAGATCAATAGACTATATCTTTGACCTGAAAGATAATGGGGAGATGAAAAGTGCCCTCTGGTGGCCATCTGACATGGTACACCAGCCATTCATTCCTGCAAAAAACCACAAGTTTACCTCTAGACACATTAAAGCCGTACTCTCAGGCTTTGTCTTTGAAGTCTTAGAAATGAGTCAAAATTAGAGAGAGGTGGGTTGTCTGCTTCTGTCCCATGTCACCCTCCAAATATAATAAAACAAAGACAAAACAAATAACACCTAAGATTCCTCCAGAAGACAGAAGCCTGCCTTGTGGGTTTTCAGGCAAAACTGAAAATGAGATGATGGTGTAACCCTGTCTGGCGGTCGCCACCCGCCTTGTCTCTCAACCAGAAGAATCACCTCTCTGTGGTCTTCTTGACCAGGGACTGGGGATTCCATGTCCCAGTCCCCCATCCATGGGGCATCCCCTCTTCTACTCTGCCGGGGAGTCCACATCACGACTATAGGTTCAACAAATGGAACCAACACAGAACAGGACAAGACAAATGCCAGCACACACACACTCATCTCCAGAGCAGGTACTCAGTGATTTGGGGGGTTATCCCAGATGAGCCCCCAAATGTTGTGCTCAAGTCACGGGATCCGCCACATAAATCACTCGGAGAACAAGTCCGATGCAAAAGCAAGAGGTTGTTTATTTACAAGCTTGAGCCTGGGCTTCCTGGTCCTGGTGCAGCAGGAGAGCAGAGAAGCCCCGATCTTGAAAAGGAGGGAGGTTTTTAAGGGTACAGAAAGGAAAAAAGAAAGGGGGTGTGAGGTGAACCACTGGGGCTAGCTGATAGGGGGTCTAGGGGACTGAGCAATACTTGTCCTTGGCTGTCTGGGAGAGTGTTGTTATCACTCGGAGCAGATGTTGTGCAAGGGTGCAGATCATGGGGCAAGGATGGGGGGCGGGGGAGGAAGTAGGTTGCTTTACGCCTTTGGTATGCAGCTGCAAAATGAAGGCTGAGGGACAAGATGAAGTTAGTTTTAACAAAATGGAGTTAACTTGGGCCTTACACCTCCACAGGTGAAAGCCATAGTGCCCACTTTTTTTGTAAGGCTGGTAAGCTAAGAACAATCTGTTCTTTTTAAATAGCTGTGGAAGAGAGTCAATTTTGTTTTGTTTTGTTTTGTTTTGTTTTGTTTTGTTTTGTTTTGTTTTGTTTTGTTTGCAGTTTTTGTCTGGGGCCAGATTTGAACCCACCACCTCCAGTATATGGGGCTGGCGCCCTACTCCTTTGAGCCACAGGCACCGTCCCCCCCAATTTTTTCATTATACTATTTTTATTTTTTTATTAAATCATAGCTGTGTACATAAGTGAATTTATGGGGTACAATGTGCTGGTTTTATATACAATTTGAAATATTTTCATGAAACAGGGATTAACATAGCCTATACCGTACTTTCTTAATTATTGTGTTAAGATATTTATACTCTACACTTAGTAGATTTGACATATACCCTTGTAAAATGCACCATAGGTGTGGCTTCTTAGCAAAGTATCTCAATAATGGAAGAAAAAGTATCCAATGTACTCAGCTCTACTATGAAACCAATATATGAGCACCCACACTTCCATATGAAAGCTATTGCCCAACCACAGTCCAAGGTGAAGGGGAAAGGGGAGGTGGAGGGGGAGGGAGTGGGAAGAATGGGTGGAGGGAGGGTAATCGGAGAGTCAAATTTTTTTGTGAAACACAAACTGTATGAAATCCAAACATCATGCCTGTAAATAGTTTTATTGGAACATGGCTTGTCCATTCCATTCTCTTATCATCCATCTCTGCTTTCATGCTTAGAATCGGCAAAGTTGAGTAGTTTCTAGTTTTAGTAGCACAAATGTTGCCTACAAAGCTATGATTATTAACTGTTAGCCCTTTACTGAGAAAGATTGCCAACACCTGGGCTCTAGGAACAGGAATGAGCCTGTAAGCTAGAATTCAGAACTCTTCCAGGTTGGACCTGCCACCTTTCCTCCCTGACTTGCATGTCACTGTTCATCTTCTCTAAACTGTAGAGCTGATTAACTTCTGCATCCACATCATTCTCTCCTACCCCAGTGTGCAGGCACTGGTTGAGCCATTGTCTCAGGATGTCCTCTGACACATATCTATACCTACTGTGCTTTACCACATCCATGCCCCCACCCCTGTACTTGCTGAGCCCCCATTCATGCCTTCCTGTTGAGGTAGATGCTGATCTTCCCTTTCTGGGAAGGAACTCTGTGTTTTGTTCACCTCTATACCCCTACGGGTGTACAGCAAGCGCATAAACATCTGCTGAATGAATAAACCCAAGGCTAACTTGAGATATTCCACACTCAGAAAAACTGATCTCTTATACAGAGCTCTTGTCATCTGACCCTTCATATCTCATATTCAGTTATGCCAGATTGCCCAGGTGACTGGGGCTGGTGGCTTCTTGTGTCCCTTTTCCTGCTGAGGTGGCATAGCTGTGCTGAGATCCCTCAGGCTCCCCTGTGCTGCTTGAGCGTCTTGATGAGCAAGACCTCTTTCTCATCTCTTGTAGAAAGCCTGCCTCCACTGGGTCTGGCATGGTTGGTGGAGCCAGAAAGAAAGAAAAAAGCATACAAGGTGAGAGACAGCAGGATCCATTTAAATAAAATGTGATTTTTCCCCCTTTCATTAAATGCTTTTGATGGAAGGGAAAAAAAGGCCAGAGAAGGGGGCTAGGGCTTTACTGCCTGTGGTCACACTTCTGGAGATTGAGTGTGGCCATTCTAGCCCCCTGATGAGGAATGTGTCATGAGATGGTGGTGATCATTTTGAACAGTGGGTTCCCTCTCAATCATGGAATTCATGAGTTGTGTCCAGGACACATCTTTTGGAGGGTGGACATGGAGGACATGAGCTGAAATTACAGTCTCAGGCCAGGGATGGTAACTCCTGCCTGTCATCCCAGCACCTTAGGAGGACAAGGTGGGATGATCACTTGAGGCTGGGTGTTTGAGGATCTATGAACTATGATGACTCCTCTTTACTCAAACCCAGGTAACAGAGCAAGTCTGTTTCAAATACTAAATAAAATCATAGTCTCAGTTTCCACTATATAAATATTTAGTTTATTTAGTCTTATGGGGATGCCCATAGGTCTAATTTTCCCCTGTGAGTCTGGGGTCACTGTTAACAGCTCCTACACATCACTGACTCTCAGCAGAGCATGGCTTGGATGGTAGATTCTTTGGTCTCTGTCGTTAAAAGTCCAGACTATAACACAATGAAGTATTTCTCAATGAGTGCTGTGTGGCATTGCCCAATTTAGAGTAGGAATTTAGCTCCAAAGACTTCTGTGTTCCCACATTGCTTGTTAATCTTGTGCTCAACACTTACTGTATTTGTGTGCTGTCTAGTTCTTAGACAGAAGCTATTAATATATACTTAGCTGCATCATTATTTCTGTGGAAAATCCAGCCCTATTTAAAACAAACAGGTGCAACTTAGTTTTCCAGAAACTTGAAACTGATGTTCTTCCCCACTGTCCTAGACAGCCAGAGCCTTAGATCTTTCTCATTGAACAACACTGTTTGCTGATAGTTTTTAAAAGACCCACAGCAGGATGGACAGCCTGCTTAGAATGGGGTGTACTTTACCTCACCTCTCTGGCTGCACGATCCAGTAGCAGGCCAGTAGATTTGTCAGATTTCAGGCAGCAGTCTGCATCCTGGGTTCTTAGGGTGCTTTTGGCCAAAGAATGACCAGACTTCAACATAAGGCAAGAATGGAACAAAGTTTATTGAGGATGAAAAAAGATAGATTTATGGGGTAAGAGCAAGATATAGTCTAATAGACATAGACCATGAACGGGCCTCCATTGTCAAAAAAAGAAAAGGCTTTGGTCATGGCTGAGGGTTCTGTTTTATACTGCCTGGATTGGACCTACCTCCTGATCCAGAGGTCACCTTGGAACCAAAATCTTTTTGTGCATGTTGACCTCCTGTTAGCCTCTCTGAAAGCCGGTGTGGGGGCTGTGGACCACAGTGTAGCTTTAACCTGATGACATGGCAATTAGTCTTTAGGCTCTTCTAGGTCATCTTCAAGACTCTACTGTACCTGTGTGCTTTGGCCCATGGGCTAGAAATTTATCTACAACCTTTTGCAATTGGCTGCAAATTTTTGACTGGTAGATTGGTGGTGGTTGTGGGGTGTTCCCTTCTTCCCAGGTGTGAGCAGTCACTTGGCACAGGATTAGGGTGAGATGGGAGCCCCACCCTTGTCCTGTTTCTCTAGGAGAGCCAGACTTCTAGCTCCCTAGCAGATGGGTTCTCTCCCTGAGACCCTGCCTGGTCCTGGCCTTGACCCTTAGGCACCACCACTGTCATTGAGCTCCTTGTTGTCACTGGCTTCCAGGCACTCACCTGCTCCATGCAAACACTCACTCTGCAGATATGCTCAAATTGCTGACCCAGCTCTCTGGCTGACTTTGGGGTCCCTGTTAATTGCCTCCTTTTCTCTCAGGGTTGTGGCAGCAGCCCCAATGCCCAACAGAAGTATCAAATCCTGGGGCAGAGTTATGCTTAAAGTCACAATCACATACAACCATGCCAAGCCACAGGAAACCTCTGAGCTCTATAGGCACCTATTAAAGTGTAGAATACTTGGCATATTCCTGAGCTCCTATTCCATGTGAGGTGGTAGAATATAGCAGCAAGCAAAGAGGACAAACTCCCAGGCCCTCAGGGAACCCGAGGGAGAGGAGGCCAGCAGTGTAGCGGAAACAGAGACACTATGGGTAAAACAGGGCTGTGTCTGGAGGAGGGAGGTGCCAGTGGGGGGCACAGTGAGGAGTCAGGGTAGCTGAACAGAGCAAGTGGGGGGAAGTGTGGATGTGACAAGTTCAGAGCTGGCACAGGGCCAGGAAGGGGCCTGGAAGTGCTCAGACCTGAGCTTGTGGACCCAACAGGCCAACCTGTCTCTGCCCACAGAGGGGCAGACTAGAAGGCTAGTTAGGGACTTTTCAGGGAAAAAGGAGCTAGTCCTGGCTGTGCTGATGGCCAGGACTGAGGACGGCAGTGGGCTCAAGAGCAGGCATCCGTGGTGGTCTTACCCAAAGGAGTCTCAGTGCAGGAGTGAGTCTGAAGCTAGATTAGGAAATTTCAAGGGAAGAGAAGAAGAGGAGTCAGCAAGTGCAGGACTGTCTAGGTACTTGTTATGGGGAACAGAAGCAGGCAGTGGTGCAGGGGCAGGGTGAGCACTGAGACCTGCAGGGAGGACTTGAGGGGCTGCAGGGACAGAGGGGGAGTTGCTGGGCTTCAGCTCTAGTGCTCAGAATGGAAAGTTTACCCTACCTGGAAGTACAGTATACATAAGAGAGGGCAGGATACAGCCCTCAGGCATGGAGGGGGCGTATACAGTGGTGGGAGGGTCTCCTAGGCTCCTTTCTGTCTTCCCAGGAAAGCAGGAAACAGGCCATCATCTGAGACTGGGGGTAGGGGACAGGCATGGGAGCTGAGAGGTGGGAGGAGCAGGTATAGGGAGGGTCCAGGGGAGTGTGAGTGAGGGCAGAACAGAGAAATGACTACACTCCAGGAGGTTGGGTGACAGGTGGCATTTGCTCTGTCTGCATTGCTCTTAGGATCCACCCTGAAAAGGGCTGGGACTGTCACTAGGCTGTGTCTGCTGAGGGTCTAGATGCTGACCTGCTTGTCTCAGGGGAGGGTCTCAAATTGGGGTGGGGGCAGTGAGACGTGGTACCAGGAGTGATGCCTGGACACATGCAGGTTGAGAAAGAAGCTGTTGGGGTCACACTGGGAGGATAGTTTTCTTTTTTCTCTTCCTGCCTCAAGGCACTTGCTCATTTGCCCTTGGGACATATTCTATGATCTGAGCACTTCTGGAACTCTGTGGCTCCACCCTTAGCTTGGGACTTGCATATAGCAGGTGTCCAACTTTGGAGATATAGCTATCTCCAAAGTGTTTGTGCATACAGTATGTGTCCTGAAAATGTTCTTGCATACAGTAGGTGTCCCATATGTGCTTGAACCTCCTGAAGGACGTGAGCAGAAGAAGCAGAGAGCAACTGCTTCTGTCTCATCACTGAATAGGGAGGGTCATAGTATCTGGCTCTCTGGGGCATGGGGTCCTGGGCATTTGGGTGTGTTGATCTGGGTGTGTTGGCTCTTCACAGTGCACTGTCATAACTGTTGTTATAAACCAATGTTGTGTCCCCCCAGGCAGAAGAGTGGTTGAGTCCCAAAATATGGACTATGAGAAGAAAAGGAGCAAAAAGGTAATGCACTACTCAGGTTATGCTTGAAGCAGTTCTGAACATGGTTCCAAGTAACTGAATTCTGAAACAATCATGTAGGCTCGTGGCAACCTGGTCCTGAAGAAAGCAGTCCAGGGCTCTTTGTCCAGGTACTTTTGAGATTGTTAGCTCTTGACCGAGCTATGAGTCTCTGTGGTGAGCAGCTTGTTGCCTTAAGCATCCTTCTTACAAAACTATTATCTCTGTTGAAAGGCAAGAACAGTTTCATGTTTCAACCCAATGATATAGTTTCAACCCAACTTTCTGGGTTTTGAAGCTTTCTTATCTAATGTCCAGAGCATAGCCCTTGGGACATGACTGGCATTTAAAAAATACTTTCAGGTTTTTAGAGAAGAAAACTTGTGGGAAGTGGGAAATGATAGGCTTAACTCACCCAGTATTAGAGGAAGAATTTAGAACTATCCAACCAGTCTCAAATTGTCAAAACCATTGAAATGGCACAAACAGGCCTTGTGGGAGATGTAATGAAAATCATCAGCAGACTACTCAATTACATGTTTTCTTTCAGTGAAGTCAAATTTGGACTATTCCCCTTTTTTCCAAATCTTGGTTTATAAAATTGACTTGAAGATTCATTTGCACTCTATGTCATCTGGTGGGTCCTTGACACTGTAACTGAAGATCCAGCTTGAGGGAAAAGGATATCTTTGTACAAACTGATAGTCTCCAAAGGGTCACATTCTCGGCTATCCTAATTTTAATGTTACTATGAAGACAATTATAGCATCCAAACATGTTGTGCATATGTTGTGATATCTCCAAATCTTAGAGATTTTCTGGGGGGTTTTCTTCCAACTTTTTAAATCAAGGTATAATTTAGAGCCAGGCACCCTTTTCTGTGTAGAGTTCTGCAAGTTTTGACAGAACCATTTCAAGGGTACAGAATGGTTAACCCTAAAATCCTTTGTGCTCTGATGGAAGAAAACTCTTTCCCTCTACTAGGCAACCACAGATCCAAATCTACAGTCTTGGCTTTTTCAAAACATCATATCCATGGTGTCATCACACAATGTATAGCCTCTTGCATCTGCCTCCTACACTTAACAGTGCACTTTGCATACCCCCATCTTTGTTACTGCACCAGTGTGTTCATCTGTTCATCGGTTGAAAGTCATTTTGTCGGTTTCCCATTTTGGTGATGATGAACAAAGTTATTGCAAACATTTCTGTGCATGTTTCTGTGTGGATATGTTTTCATTTCTCCCAAGGGTAGGTAGAAAAACTCTCAAACCATGTTTCCTATTCTCACACTCAATAAAACACTCAATACAGGAGAATAATTCTGTGACCAATGCAAGGGGTGAAAATTCCCCACTAACGATCAGTGGAAACCACCCAGGTATCTTCCCGTTTTATTCTGATACTATCTACCTGGAGATAGCATCATATCCCACCAGTTGAAGCCTTTGCCCCAAGGACTGGTGTGCACCCCACCCCCCTTGGATACTACTCAGAAGTCTAGGCCTTGGGAACTTCTACCTGACTAGTTTCAAGCTGGGTTTCTCATGAACCACCTCTTTGGGTTTGATTACCTGGAAAGCCTCACATAACTTAGAGAGACATGTTTATCAGTTGTTTGTGAAGGGCACAAACTTACAAAGTCTACAGATTGAGCTGAGTGCAGCAGCTAATCTCTGTAACCCCAGCTACTGGTGAGGCTGAGGTGGGGAGGATAGCTTGAGGTCAGTTTGAGACCAGTCTGGGCAACATAGCAAGACCTGTATCTCTAAACATTAAAAGAAAATCAGCTAGGTGTGATTGTGTATGCCTGTAATCCAAGCTCAGGGGGCTGAAGTGGGAGAATAATTGGAGCCAGTAGTTTGAGGCTTCAGGGAGCTGTGATTCAGGGATTGTGCCACTGTACTCCAGCCTGGGTGACAGAGTGAGACCCTGTCTCTGAAAACAAAAACAAAGGGTACACATGAAGATATGCATAAAGCATGGAAGTAGTCATGCTTTTTCTGGGCACACTACCCTACAGGAACCTATGCATTCTGGAACCACCTGGAAATTCCCCAAACTCATCAATTTTTATGGATGCTTTATTATATATGCATGATTGAAGCATGGTGAATCATCTTGAAATGTGATTAGACAAAAAGGGTACAATCTAAACCCAGCAAGTTTCCTCTTGACCTCTTTGTGTAACATTCCTTCCTTGAGGGCATGGGGCAGGTCCCTCTCTGGCTGGTAAAGAGATTTTACTTACTATAACAAGGTCTGTGGGAGTTATGAGCTAGGAACTGGATGAAAACAATATGCATATATATATATATATATCTGTCTGTATGTGTATAATACCACAAGAAAGTACCCAACTGTTTAAGTGGCTGTGCCATTTTTACATTCTCACCAGGCACATAGAGTTCAAGATTGGTATTTTTAAATTGACCTATTCTCATGAATATGAAGTATTTTATTATGGTTTTAATTTGCATTTCTATAATAGTCAGTGATATCAAGCATCTTTTTATGGGTTTTTTTTTTCTGTTTGTTTCTTTGGTAATGTGTCTGTTCAAATTTTTTGCCCTTTTTTTAGTTTTTTTTATTTCGAGAATTCTTTCTATATTATGGATGCTAGCTCTTTATGTGCTTTCCAAATATTTTCTTTCGGTTTGTGGCTTGTCTTTCCATCCTATTAATATCTGAGGAGTAGAAAGTGTTGATTCTGTTGAATTCCATTTTACCAGTTTCTGCATTGGTAGATTATGTTTTGTGATCTTATTGAAGATATCTCTGCCTAATCCAAGATCACAAAGATTTTCTCCTGTATCTTCTTGTATGAGTTTTATAGTTTAGGTTTTACACTTAAGTCTGTCATCCACTTTAAGTTACTTTTTGTGCATGGCGTTTTTTAGTTGTTACAATACCATTTATCTAAATGACTTTCTCCCATTGCATGCTCTTGTCATCTGTCAAAACCCAACTGATTAAACAATACACATGCGTGATGTATGACTTCTTTTCTATTGCTTTTTTTTTTTTTTTTTTTGAGACAGAGCCTCAAGCTGTCACCCTGGGTAGAGTGCTATTGCATCACAGCTCACAGCAACCTCCAACTCCTGGGCTCCAGAGATTGTCCTGCCTCTGCCTCTCAATTAGCTGGGACCACAGGCGCCCGCCACAACGCCCGGCCATTTTTTGGTTGTAGCTGTTGTTGGGCAGGCCCAGGCTGGATTTGAACCCACCAGCTCAAGTGTATGTGGCTGGCACCTTAGCCACTTGAGCCACAGACGCCAAGCCTATTGTTTTGTTCTTACGCAAGTTGGTAAAATTGCTATAGCTTTGTACTGAGCCCTGAAATCAAGTAGTGTGAGATATCCCACTGTTCTTTTCTAAATTTATTAGTCTCTTCTAGTTCCTTTCCCTTTCCATAGAAATTAGAATTTCTAAGTTTAGAATTAGCTTGTCATTTTCTAGCAAAATTACTGTGATTTTGATTGTATTAAATCCATGAATCAGGCATAGGGAGAATTCCCTATTAATAGCATAGTCTTTCAATCCATGAACATAGTACTTCTTCATTTATGTAGATTCTCTTGGGTTTCTTTCAACACCGTTGTTTCCAGAGTATAGATATTGCACATGTTTTGTTGGGTTTATACCTGCGTATTTGGTGTTTTTAGTGTTAATGTATGTGGTACTCTTTAAGATTTCAATCTCCAAATTGTTCATTGCTACTTCACTGCTAGAACCATATTTTTAAAATATTAACCTCATAGCCTCTAGACTTGCTGTATTAGCTCTGCTCTCAAGAGAAACAAAACAAATAGGGTGTGTATGTATAAATGGTTTATGAGATATTGGCTCATGGGTAATTTTGAAGGATCTCAGGATCCGATGTCTAAGTCTCATTTACTCTAAGTCTGAAGGCCCAAGACCATGGGTGTCAATCGTGTCTGGGGTGCCCCAGGTTGAGGGGAGGAGAAGATAAGATGCCCCAGTTCAGCCAGGTATCCAGGAAGCAAAAGGGGTGAATTTCTCCTTTCCCTTTTTGTTCTGCTCAGGCCCTAAAGGGATTGGAAGGTACCCATCTACACTGAGGAGGGAGGGAAATCTAGTGAGTTCATCAATTCAAATGCTGATCTCAGTAAACACACTCACAGACACACCCAGAAATGTTTAGGCACACCACTCCCTGGCAAGACAAGTTGACACACAAAGTTAACCATGCTTATTAAACTTGGTAGTTTTATTTTTCTGGGACCTCGACTGATGTTGAATAGGAACAGTGTCTATACATCGTAATAGTCTAGCTCTTTTTAAGTTTTTTTTTTTTTTAAGTTATAATAAAGGCAGAGTTCCACTCACTTCTTGGTTTTTCCTAGGTTTGGGGTGAAAACTGTTTTTCCTGATGACCAAGTTGATATGTTCTTTCTAGGAAACTAACAAATACTGAAAAGTATCTAGAAAAATCAGTCACCTATTATTTACCAAACCAGAGATAATCACCAGCAAACATTTTGGTGGTTTCCTATGTTCTGTGACTGTGTATGTTTACCCTTTGACAAAATTTCTTTGTCCTATGTATATGAGATAAAATTTCACTCTTTAAATATCTCCCTTGCCTCAAAGGAAGAGCAGTTACAAAATACAACATAGACTACATCGGGGTCTAAAGGGAAGGTGTCTTGTCCTCTGAATGTTATGTATTCCCATAGCAGGCTCCTGAAGTGGATATGCCAAAACCTGCTGAGAAAATATCTGATGAAGGTGGAAAGAAACTCAGCCTGAACCAGAAAAGCAAAGGTGCAAAGCAGCCCTTGTCCTCAGCTAGTGATAAACATGGTGGTAAATTTGTTTTCATACATGCTAAGTTATAACTCCCTCTTTCTTTTCTGGAAAAGGTCAGAAGAGCTAGGCAAAGAGTTTGTGTGTAAGGACAGATTGGGGGCATATGGGGAAGTGAGGGGATAGATGGGGGCCTGGGGGAGGGGGCTCCCTTCCTCGCTGTGTGGTCCCAGAGTACAGCCACATTGCCATCATGGCTCCCCCTTTTGGCATTAGTTCCTTTTCTATGTGACTATTTCCCCACTGCTGCTCTGAGAGGAGTTGTCTCACAGAGGGTGCAAGGCCTTATCCTTCCATCTATTACCACCTTAGGTTGCCTACCTTATCTCCTGTGCTTATAGCATGATGGTCTCCCCTGGCCCCTCCTTCTAGAAGATGTCACCAAAGTGATATGAAAATATTTTAGTTTTTCTAATTGTGGCTGCAACTTTTATTCATTATTTAAAAATGGCAAATGAAGACCAGGTTGGAGATCTCACTCATGATATGCCCACTCCAACAATTACTATTAGCATATTTGGTGCTCCATGCTAGTCATCATGATCACTCTAGAAGTCTGGGAAGGCCCTTCTCAACCTGACACTTTACTCTGGCTCTTTGCGTAAATCCTCACATGCTTATCACCATAGCAACCATGGGCAGCTCTTCTTTTGCATGATACTCTTTTTATTTCCAGGTCATTCCTTTCCCCAACTGCATGGCTATTCATAGTTCCCATTATGACAGAGTGTATCATATACCATCTATTGATGTTCAGAGTACTCTGGAGCCCTTGTGTAATTGTGGCATGCTATACATCAATACTTATTTTAGGCAGTATAAGTCATTTCATGGTTTTTAATACAGGCTAAAAGATGAGTGGGAACTCCCCAAAAAGATAGTCTGGAAGCTGCAAGAAAAAGAAGAGCATGGGGGACTCAGCATGTGGGATTCTTAGCATCTTTTAAACCACCAAAAAGGCCTATTTATACCACTTTTTTTGGTTGTTGTTCTAAAGAATATCTCTTTTCTAGTTGTACTTTAAAAATAGATTCAAACTGATGACTGGGAGATTTGTCAGCTTTGTTTGAAGAAATTGGGTCTTTGTTATATTATTCCCAAAAGTTGCCTGTTTCCTGGCTTAAATGTAGAGTATCTTACTGTGTTAATTTTTGGTGATTCTTGTCGGGACAGCAGATAGCAGTGGGGTCAGAAAACATCACCTATGGGCCACACTCCTGGAAGGGCATGACATGGCCCCACCTGACCTGGATCTCTCTGCTATTAAGGGTAAATTGTTTTACCACCTCTTTTACTAGTTGGGAATTACAACAGATTTCAGCAGGCCCCTAAATTACAGATGGTCCTTGACATCTGAAGGGGTCCACATTCCAAAAGAACTATCATAAGTTTAAAATAACACAAGTCAAATGTATTTAATACCTCATTAAGGGCATTGTAAAGCTAAACAATGGTTTTGTGGGGGGAGGGTTTTTTGTTTTTGTTTTTTTTTAATTAAAACAGTCTCTATCACCCTGGGTAGAGTGCTGTGATGTACACAGCTTATAGCAACCCCAAACTCTTGGGCCTGTGCAACCCTCTTGCCTCAGCCTCCCAATAACTGGGACTACAGGCATGTACCATTAATTATGCCTTGCTATTTTTAGTAGATATGGGGTGTCACTTTTGCTCAGGTTGGTTTCCAACTCCTGAGCTCAAGCCGTTCACCTGCCTCAGCCTCCCAGAGTGCTAGGATTACAAGTGTGAACCACCATGCCTGGCCTAATCTTTATTTATTTATTTATTTATTTATTATTTATTTATTGTAGAGACAGTCTTACTTTATTGCCCTCTGTAGAGTGCCGTGGCATCACACAGCTCACAGCAACCTCCAGCTCCTGGGTTTAGGTGATTCTCTTGCCTCAGCCTCCCAAGTAGCCAGGACTACAGGCAACCACCTCAACGCCCGGCTACTTTTTCGTTGCAATTTGGCTAGGGCCGGGTTTGAACCCTCCACCCTTGGTATTTGGGGCCAGCGCCCTACCCACTGAGCAACTCCTGAGCTCAAATCACAAACCTCAGCTTCCCAGAGTGCTAGGATTACAGGCTTGAGCCACACTGTGCCTGGCCAAGTTGAATAATCTTAAATTAAATCTTTGTCATTACAGATACTCAATTTATGATGAGATTACATCCCAATAAACCCATTGCAAAGCCAAAACATCATAAATGAGAGACCATTTGTATGTACTTCTCACTATTAAATGTTCTTTATCTAAGATGAAAGAATGGTGGGACAATTAGAAAGGAAAACCAAGTCAAGAAAACCTGCTTGTATGGAAAAATATCCATTAAGTATCTGAGATGAAAGTTTCTATTAACAGGCTGCATATATCTGATTCAGCTGCTGCCCTCTGCCACATTATCACCCAAGGCCTCAGCGCTCCTGGAGCAAACAAGACAGTTGTGCCCCTTAGGATAAAAATTAAGACCATGAATGTTCTTATATCATTTATGGAGTTTGTTTCTCCAAGTACACTAACTCTAGTAGATACTAACAAGGGGTCGTCTAAAGTGGGATTGGGGCCCCTGATGCTGGTGCTGTGCTAGGGAAGATGTGGGGCCAGGCCCTGCCACTGCTAGGAGGACTGCTGGGCTTTGGTCTCAGGACACAGAGATAGAGAGACTGAGTTCTGGTCCTGGCACAGCACCAAGTCAGTGGCTGCCCTCAGCTAGCCTTTGGCTGCTGGCTGCTGCAGACTTCCTTTTCACAGAGGGCTGGAAAACACTAAAGTGAGAAAATAGGCACCAGGTCCACTTACAGTAGAGAATTACCAAATTATCAAATTGGATACAGAAAATACATACACGTCATCATTCTCTCCTGCTGGGGGTTCAGGGGAACTGGGTTTACTCTAGTTCTTTGGAAGCTCAAAGGGTCTTTTCCTTTTCTTAAGATTTGTACAAACAAATGAAAATGATGGAGTTGCAAATGCTACTATTTGCACTGATGTCAGAAAAGGTGAAAGCCGTTCCTTGATCATATCTAATGTGGATGAAAGGGTAGCCTCAATTAACCACAGGGAGTGAGTTCCCTCCAGCCTGAGCCTGCCTTTCTCATTGAACAGATGGAGAAGGATCTTTCTCAGTTTGAACAAGAGGCAGAAAGAAAATTATTAGTGTTGGACAAAGAAAAGAAGTGGCAGAAGGCCCATGAGCTGAAGTGCCGACTTCTCTTCTGTCAGAAGAAGCAGGAGCTGGAAGATGTCCTTGATGCCCAGGTCAGTTCTGAGCAATGTCTTATGACCAGGGGCTCTGAGCTGAGCATTCCAGTGAGGCTGTCTCCCCTCCTTTTCAGGGAGCCTTTGTAATAGGATTTCCCTGCTAACTCGCTCTTAACCTTTGCTGGGCTTTTGGGACCATGCACACTCTGGTCCAGGTGTTGGTATATGATAGTTTCTCAGAGAATGAGGTTATAGTGTAAAGTGCCAATCGATAAGTGGGACCTTCCTGATAGACTTGTGCAAATATTCCCTGAGGACCTACTGGCCATGTTCAAGGACAGGATGATGTGCTCTGGGTGGACTGTCCTGGGAGGTCAGTGTGCTGGTAGGAGACACATTAGTCTTTGAGCCATATGGTCAGTGCAGGGACAACGGTGTCCACTTGCGGGGAAGACACAGAACAAACCCTAGGAACCCAGAAGGAACTGTCCAGGGGGATGGGCCCCCTCGCCCAGAGTGTGAGTTTTCAGAGTTTGCTGTAACAATGCACCACAATCCATTCTCTCTGATTCAGGAGGTTGAAAGTCCTGTATCAAGGCATCACTAGGGTTGGCTCTGATAGCTGTGAGGGGTGATCTGTCCCAGGTCCCTCTCCTTAACTTGTGGGTGGTGGTTTTCTCCCTGCGTCTCTTCACATGTCTTTCCTGTGTACTTGTGTCCAAATTTCACCTCAAGACATCAGTACTATTAGATTTGGGTTTACAATAATGACCTCATTTTAACTTAATGATTCTATAAAGACCCTGTCTCAAAATAAGGGCACAACCCAAAGTACTTGGAGTTGGGACATCAGAAATTTTGAGCCAGGTGTGGTATCTCAAGCCTGTAATCCTAGCACTCTGGGAGACTCAGGCAGGTGGATTGCTTGAGCTCAGGAGTTTGAGACCAGCCTGAGCAAGAGTGAAACCTGATTTCTACTAAAAATAGAAAAATATAGCTGGACATTGGGGGTGGACATGTATAGTTCTAGGTACCAGAGAGACTGAGGCAAGAGAATTGTCTAAGCCCAAGAGTTTGAGGTTGCTATGAGCTATGGCACCACAGCACTAAGCAAAAAAGAAGAAGAAATAATGAGTTTGGAAGGACATGGCTCAAACCAGCAGATTCACGTGAGTATCCCTACAGCTAGGCCTGGCCTGGAGCTGAGTACATGATCCTCGATTTTATGACTCACAATCAAGGGAATAGAAAAAACACTGAAGTGAAGCAAATACAGTTGACCCCTAGACAACATGAGTTTGAACTTTATGAGTGCATTTATGTATAGATTGTATTCAATAAATACATTGTCAGATTTGTTAGAGATTTATGGCAATTCAAAAAAACACAGATGAGTGCTTGCTTCGGCAGCACATATACTAAAAAAAATATATGAACTTTATACCCTAGAAATACCAAAAAAATTAAGAGAAATTTAGATATGTCATGAATATATAAAATATATATAGATGTTTCTGATCAACTATAGGCTATTAGTGCTAAATTTGGGGGGAGTTAAAAGTTATATGCCACCAGGCATGGTGGTTCAGACCTGTAATCCTATCACTTTGGGAGGATGAGGCAGGAGAATTGCTTGAGGCCAGGATTTCAAGACCAGCCTGAGGAAGAACACCCATCTGCACAAAAATTAGAAAAAATTAGCTGGGTATAGTAGTACATGCCTATAGTCCCAGCTACTCACATGGCCAAGGCAGGAAGATCGTGAAGGAAGTGAACTATGATTGTGCCACTGCACTCTGGCCCAGGGGCTAAAGTTCCTGTCTCCAAAGCAAAGTTATATGCCCATTTATTTTTTATTTTTTATTTTTACTGCTGGGAGTGGGGGCTTGGTAGCCCTAAGCTCTTATTTTTTCGGGGTCAACTGTATATTTTCACACACTCCCATGAAGACCCAGATGACATGTGTGGGGAGAAGGTGGGCCACGTTGATGTGTGGCCTTGTGGAAAGAAGGCATTTAAATGGAGTTCTCCAAGGCAGGAGGGCCCAACCTTCATGGGTCCATTGTGATCCCAGTGGAGGGACCACACTTAGAACACACTGGAAGGAAGATACATGTTCATGGTGAAGGCGAGGGCCACCCTACTGTCTGCTGGGCTGTTGCCAGGAAGAGAGAATGCACGGTCTCCCTGTACCCTCAGAAGCTTCCTGATCTCTCACCCCCTTAGGGCTCAGGAAAGTGCCAGTGCTGTATCCTAACCTTGTGCAAGCTGTTAAACTTCAGTCTGGTGACTGCAGGATCTTCAAGCCCCTTCTGTTCTGCTTGCAGATTGCAATGCTCAGCCCCTTCAAAGAAGTGGCCACACGCTTTAAGGAACAATACAAGACATTTGCCACAGCCCTAGATACCACGGCTGGCATGAGCTCCTGTGAGATCAGTCCACATGGGAAGAGACAAGCAACAGTATTTAGGTAGGACATTGGGCATCAGCTGCACCGTGCAGCCTGCAGGGTGAGGAGCACATGTCAGTGCTTCCTGCAGGCCTGATGTCATTATGAAAAGAGTCTGGTCCCCTAGAGGTAGCAGAGGACAGTGGGAGCTGGTAAGGCTGTGGTTCCTTAAAGGTCTAGTCCTGAGTAAGTAACTTCTGGGATTTGATCCCAGGGCTGTGAGATTCATAGTGATTTCCTGTCCTGCCAAAAGGTATTGTAGGGTTAGCCTGAAGTCCCCTGGGCCCTACACATGTGCCTCAGAGGCTGGCAAGAGCCAAAGACCATCAGCCCTACTCTGCTTGCCTTCTCAGCTGAGCAGGGAGGTCCCCCTTGTGTATAGGTTTCCCACCTAATCCTTGACTGGAAGACTTTGGTGAGAGTAAACCTGCTGTCTCTTCTTAAAGCTCTTTATATCAAGTGTCTTCCCAAAGTCAGAGTTTGGTTTCTGAGACGAGCTCTCGTGGGCCACTAAAGATGTTTGTTTGAGACTCCTGTAGAAGAGCATTGCTATCTAAAATTCAGAGGTGGGCTCTGCTGCAGAGCTTTTCACCCGCAACTCATATAAGGCAGAATAAAAATACAGTCCAAGATCGCAGAGAGTGTTGCATTATTGGCAGCCTCAGACAGAAATAATTCTTAGTAAAATAGAGCTTTTTATAATATGACATAATGTAGGCGTGACATTGAACTTTGGACAATGAGCCATCCTAATGACCTCATCTTACCTCAGTCACTCATATAGGAAAAAGTCACACTTGTGGGTAGTGTCACGGTTCCAGGATAAGCACATTGCCTGTCGGCATGTTTCCTTTTAGTCTTTAGTGCAGCATAACCTATTTAAACAGACTTTTGTCAAGCCATACGTGTCCTAGTTTACCACATATATCGTGCACATTTGTCTTTGTTGGAAGTCGTTATCAGAAGGGTCTAATGGCCCAGAATTCCTCATATGGGTGAATAAAATTTAGCTCTTCTCTTACTGGATGCTTGTCAGTGTCTGGGTTTCTGATTTTACAGTAACAGCAGTAACTTCCATGTCTGAAATTCCTGTGCTCCATCTCTGCTAAGTTCCATAGGTAGCAAGGAGCTGGGCTCAGGACTGTGAATTTTCCTTGACTGCTTAAATAATGACCAAAGACTGGGTAACTTAAAATGAATTTATTCCCTCACAGTCTGGGAGGCCAGAAGTCTGAAATCAAGGTGTGGACAGGATTAGTTTCTTCTAGAACAGCGGTGCTCAACCTGTGGGGCACCACCCCTTTGGACTGTATTAAAGGTCTGCGGCATTAGGAAGGCTGAGAACCACTGTTCTAGAACCTCAAGGAAAGAATTTATCCTAGGCCTTGGTTCTGGTGGCACCCCTGGGCCATGGCTGCATCAGTGCAATCTCTGCCTCTGTCTTCATATGGCCTTCTCCATTCATGTCTCTTTATCTAAGATTCCCTGATGCTGTAAGGGCCCTCAGTATTGGATAAGAGCCCAACCTCACAACCTCATCTTACCTCAGTCAGTCATTATCCACAGGGCTCTGTTTCTAGTTGACAGCACACTCACAGGTACTTGAGAGGAAGCTGGGACACACAATTTTTGGTGGACACAATTCAGTCTGCAACATGAGGTAAAAGACACTGTAAGCCTCCCGCAAGGATGCCAAAATGTGATTCTAATGTATAGTTGATCTAGAGATGATGTGTGTTAGGGGAGAGAGCTGCATTGTCTTCATGTACATGGTGTATGTACTCTGGTTGCAGGTGTCTCTCTGCTCAGGGGTTACAGGGGTGCTAGGAATGGGAATTCAAATGTTTAAGTTGTTCATGGTCTGGCTGGGGGACCCCAGGAGACACAGACACAGCACAGCCTTTGCTGTGTCTTGTATTACCTTCACTACATACTACATCTTACATTGGTTTCTTTTGTGGATGCCAGGTTGGGATTCTAGATCTGTTTAAATGACCACCTAGTGGACATGCCTGTCCCACTATCTCATGCCACCATGATCTCAGGCCAAGGGAAAAAGAAGGCACCAAGGTACAAGTGTCGTCTTTTGCCTGCCCTTACCTGTGAGCTCTACCATAGCATCTCAGTTAAGTTAGAACAATCTAGCAGGTCGCTCAACTCATGCCTCTGTTGCCTTGAGCACCTTGTAATCCATCACTCATGACCCTTTTTCCCAAAGATACCCATCAGGCTGAATTGACCACTCAACAATTCCTGGGGGACCTTACCATTAGAAAATCAGAAGAAAATGTGCAGGCACTGGACCTACTGAGTGAACTCAAGGACCTCATTGTGGAAAAGGACCTTGAGGTCAGAAGGTATCTCAGAAAAAATTTTAAGAATGGAAGAAAAAGTATCCAATGTACTCAGCCCTACTATGAAACTAATTTATGGCTTTCACATGAAAGTTACAACCTAAGAATGGGGGGAAGGGGGAAAGAGAAGGGAGGGAGGGGGGAGGTGGGCAGAGGGAGGGGGATTGGTGGGATTACACCTGAGGTGCATCTTGCAAGGGTATATGTGAAACTTAGTAAATGTGGAATGTAAATGTCTTAGCACTATAACGGAGAGGGTGCCTGGAAGGCTATGTTAACCAGTGTGATGAAAATGTGTCGAATGGTCTACGAAACCAGTGTATGGTGCCCCATGATCACATTAATGTACACAGCTATGATTTAATAAAAAAAAAAAAAAAAGAAAGAAAGAAAGAAAGAAAGAAAGAAAGAAAGAAAGAAAGAAAGAAAGAAAGAAAGAAAGAAAGAAAAAGGGGGCACCCCATCAAGGCAGGATATGGCTATTGGTGGCTGTTTTATTGGAGTGGCTCCAAGTTCTCCTTAGGACTTAGAAGGACTTCAGTTCCCTAAGTGATCTGTTCTCCCCCCAGACATTGCACAACATGGGCAAAGCCAGCAGATGTCATTGTCATCCATGTTGGGAGTTCAGAATTGCAGGGGAAATATTTATTCCATTGTATGGCACAAGTGTCTTTTGCTTGCCCTTACATGTGAGCTCTACCATAACATTTCAGTTAAGTTAGAACAATCTAGTGAGTTGCTCAGTGAAAAGAGGTGCGGGTCCAGTTTCAGCCTTTTAGATGTGGCTAACCTATTCTATTACCATTTGTTAAATATGGATTCTATTCTTGAATGTTTTTGTTCTCTTCATCAAAAATCAGATGGTGATAATGAGGCCAGTAACATTCCTATGTTCTCTGTTTTGTTCCATAGATTTCTAATTCCAATGCTGTGCTATGTGTGTGTAGTGTACCCTGAAGTCTGGTAACGTGATGCCTCCTGATAGGTTCTTATTTTGTAGAATTGCATTGGTTATTTGGATTTTGTTTCCAGTTCCATATGAAACATAGAACTAAGATTTCAGTGTTTGGGCTTGGCGCCTGTAGCTCAAGTGGCTAAAGTAACAGCCACATACACCAGGGCTGGCAGGTTCGAATACAGCCTGGGTCTGCCAAACAACAATGACAGCTATAACCAAAAAATGAGCAGGTGTTGTGGCTGGCACCTGTAGTCCCACCTACTTGGGAGGCTGAGGCAAGAGAATCACTTAAGCCAAAGAGTTGGAGGTTGCTGTGTGCTGTGATGCCATGGCACTCTACCCAGGGGGTACAGCTTGAGGCTCTGTTTCACCCCCCCCCCAAAAAAAGAGAGAGATTTCAATGTATGATGTTGGTATTTTTTTTTTCCATTTGTTTTTTGAATTTTGCTTTCAACTGGCTTTCGTTCGTGTTAGTTTGAAGTTTTTTTTAATTTTTTTTTTTTCTTACTTTAGCCTTTAGCGATTCTCTTTCCCTTAGCCTCTCAATTTGCTGGGACTACAGGCGCCCACCCCAACATCCAGCTTTTTTTTCTTTTTTTCTTTTTTCTTTTTTTTTTTTTTTTTTTTTTGTAGAGACAGGGTCTCACTGTGGCTCACTCTGGCTCAGGATAAGGTCTCAAACTTCTAAGCTCAGGCAATCCACCCACCTTGGCCTCCCAGAGTGCTAGGATTATAGGTGTGAGCCACCCTTCCTGGCCTGATGTTGGTACTGTGATGGACATTGCATTATTAAATCTGTAGATTTCTTTGAGTAGTATAGACATTTTGACAATGTTATGTCTTCCCAGCCATAAGCATGGCATGTTCTTCCATCTATTAACATCCTCTGCTATTTCTTTTCTTGGTGTTCTATAGTTCTTTGTAGAGATGCTTCACATCCTTTCTTAAGTATATTTTAGGTATTTACTTTTTTGTGTGTGCTATTGCAAAAGGTATTGCCTCTTTGATTCTCAGCTTGATTATTGTTGCTGTATATGAAGGCTACTGATTTGTGATCACTGATTTTTATATCCCAAGATATTGCTGTAGCTCTTGATCACTTCCAGGAGTCTTATGGGTGAGCCCTTAGGATTTTCTAAGTATAATATCATATGGTCAACAAAGAGTGATAGTTTGACCACATCTTTGTCCATGTGGATAGCTTTGATATCCTTCTCTTGCCTAACTGCATTGGCTACAACTTTCAGCACTATGTTGAATAGTGGCAATAATGGCCATGTCTGGTTCTAGTTTTAAGTGGAAATGCTCTCAGGTTTGTCATAGATAGCTTCTATCAATGTAAGAAATGTCTCATCTATGCCTGTTTTAAGTGTTCTTATTTTAGAAGGATGCTGAATCTTGTCAAATGCTTTTTCTGTGTCCGTTAAGAGGATCATGTGGTCTTTGTGTTTACTTTGGTTTATGTGGTGAATTACATTTACAGATTAGTATATGTTGAACCAGTGTGACATCCCTGGCATAAAGCCCACATGGTCTTAATTATTAATTTTTTGATGTGTAAATTTTTTTTTTTTTTTAAGTAAATTTATTTCAGGTTAATGTGAGGGTACAAGCGACCAGGTCAAAATATTTGATTTAGTTAGGCAGAGTTAATCTTGTGTTATGTCCCACACACAAAAGGTGTGCCAACCCTTCTCCCCCTTTTGCTAGAATTTTATTTACTGAGTACTTTTGAATTGATATTCATGAATATTTGTAGTTTTCCTTTTTGTTGAGTCTTTTCCTGGTTTTGGTATTGGGGTGATATTTGCTTCATAGAAGGAGTTGGGGAGGGTCCCTTCCTTCTCAATGTTTTAGGATAGATTCTGCAATGTAGAATTCTGGTGTAAAACTGTCTGGTCCAAGACTGACTGCTTTTTTTTGTTGTTGTTTTTTCCATTTTTGAATCTTTTATTGTTGTAATTTTGGTGCTTGATGTTGTTCTGTTCAAGAGTTATTTTTCTTCCTGGCTGAGTCTAAGGAGGTAGTATGGTTTCTGAAATTGGTCAATTTCTTTCATGTTTTCAAATTTCTGGGCATAGTTTTTTTGTAGTAATCAGTGATGATCTTTAAAAAAATTTTTTATTCAATCATAGCTGTGTACATTAATGCAATTATGGGGTAATATGTGCAATTATGGGGTTTTATATGCAATTTGAAATACTTTCATCAAACTGGTTAACATAGCCTTCACCACATTTTCTTAGTTACTGTGTTAAGACATTTATATTCTACACTTAATAAATTTAACATTTACCCTTGTAATATGCACCATAGATGTGGCCCAACCAATTACTCTCCCCTGATTCTTCCTTCCCCTACCCCTCCCTTCCTTCCCTTTGTTGCGTGACCAAAGACACGAATGAGCAGAAGCTTTGCTGTAGGTATAAACTCGCTCCTGTAATTATTAAGTCAAGAAACAGACTAAACACTCTGATATGGTGTATAGCAAAGTTTTTTATTCCAAGTTCAGGTTTTATACTTTTTCAGTCAGGTACACACTTAATCCCTTAACCATTAGTTTCCTCATTTTCTTACTTTATTTTTTACATATCAATACAATCACTTTTGTAGTAAAT
>CAUYPK010033543.1:0-16663 GCA_963574355.1 Loris lydekkerianus
AAAATTATAGACCAATATCACTAATGAATATAGATGCAAAAATATTCAACAAGATCCTAACAAACAGAATCCAGCAACACATCAAACAAATTATACATCATGACCAAGTTGGTTTTATCCCAGGGTCTCAAGGCTGGTTCAACATCCATAAATCTATAAGTACAATTCAGCACACAAACAAATAAAAAAACAAAGACCATATGATTCTCTCAATTGATGCAGAAAAAGCTTTTGATAATATCCAGCATCCCTTCATGATCAGAACGCTTAAGAAAATCGGTATAGAAGGGACATTTCTCAAACTAATAGAGGCCATCTACAGCAAACCCACAGCCAATATTATATTGAATGGAGTTAAATTGAAACCATTTCAACTCAGATCAGGAACCAGACAAGGCTGCCCATTGTCTCCATTGCTCTTTAACATTGTAATGGAAGTTTTAGCCACTGCAATTAGGGAAGAAAAGGCGATTGAGGGTATCCATATACTGTCAGAAGAGATCATAGCTCTTCACAGATGATATGATTGTATATCTAGAAAACACTAGAGATTCTACTACAACACTCTTAGAAGTGATCATGGAATACAGCAGCATCTCAGGTTATAAAATCAACCTTCATAAATCGGTAGCCTTTATATACACCAACAATAGTCAAGTTGATAAAACAGTTAAGGACTCTATTCCATTCACAGTAGTGCCAAAGAAGATGAAATATTTGGGAGTTTATCTAACAAAAGATATGAAAGATCTCTGTAAAGAGAACTATGAAACTCTAAGAAAAGAAATAGCTGAAAATGTTAACAAATGGAAAAACATACATGCTCATGACTGAGAAGACTCAACATTGTTAAAATGTACATACTACCCAAAGCAATACATAATTTTAATGCAATCCCTATTAAAGCTCCACTGTCATACTTTAAAGTTCTTGACAAACAATACTTCGTTTTATATGGAATCAGTAAAAACCTCAAATAGCCAGGACATTACTCAAAAATAAAAACAAAGCAGGAAGAATCATGCTACCAGATCTCAGACTATACTATAAATCGATAGTGATCAAAAAGCACAGTACTGGCACAAAAACATAGAAGTAGACATCTGGAACAGAATAGAGAACCAAGAGATGAATCCAGCTACTTACTGTTATTTGATCTTTGACAAGCCAATTAAAAACATTCAATGGGGAAAAGATTCCCTATTTAACAAATGGTGCTGGGTGAACTGGCTGACAACCTGTAGAAGACTGAAACTGAACCCACACCTTTCACCATTAACTAAGATAGACTCTCAGTGGATTAAAGATTTAAACTTAAGGCATGAAACTATAAAAATACTAGAAAAGAGTGCAGAGAAAACCCTTGAAGAAATCAGTCTGGGCTAATATTTTATGAGGAGGACCCCCCCAGGTAATTGAAGCAGCTTCAAAAATACACTATTGGGACCTGATCAAACTAAAAAGCTTCTGCACAGCCAAGAACACAGTAAGTAAAGCAAGCAAACAGCCCTCAGAAGGGGAGAAGATATTTGCAGGTTATGTATCCGACAAAGGTTTAATAACCAGAATCCACAAAGAACTCAAACATATAAGCAAAAAAAGAACAAGGGATCCCATCGCAGGCTGGGCAAGGGATTTGAGGAGAAACTTCTCTGAAGAAGACAGGTGCACAGCCTACAGACATATGAAAAAATGCTCATCATCTTTAATCATCAGAGAAACGCAAATCAAAACTACATTGAGATATCATCTAACTCCAGTAAGATTAGCCTATATCTCAAAATCTCAAGACCAGAGATGTTGGCGTGGATGTGGAGAAAAGGGAACACTTCTACACTGCTGGTGGGAATGCAAATTAATATATTCCTTTTGGAAGGATGTATGGACAACACTTAGAGATCTAAAAATAGATTTGCCATTCAATCCTATAATTCCTCTACTAGGCATATACCCAGAAGACCAAAAATCACACCATAACAAAGATACTTGTACCAGAATGTTTATTGCAGCCCTATTCATAATTGCTAAATCATGGAAAAAACCAAGTGCCCATTGATCCACGAATGGATTAATAAATTATCATATATGTACAGCATGGAATATTATGCAGCCTTAAAGAAAGATGGAGACTTTACCTCTTTAATGTTTATGTGGATGGAACTGGAACATATTCTTCTTAGTAAAGTATCTCAAGAATGGAAGAAAAAGTATCCAATGTACTCAGCCCTACTATGAAACTAATTTATGGCTTTCACATGAAAGCTATAACCCAGTTACAACCTAAGAATAGAGGGAAGGGAGGCGAGGGAGGGGGGAGGTGAGCAGCGGGAGGGGGATTGATGGGATTACACTTGCGATGCATCTTACAAGGGTATATGTGAAACTTAGTAAATGTGGAATGTAAATTAGCACAATAACTAAGAAAATGCCAGGAAGACTATGTTAACCAGAGTGATGAAAATGTGTCAAATGGTCTGTGAAACTAGTGTATGGTGCCCCATGATCACATTAATGTACACAACTATGATTTAATAAAAATAAATAAATAAATAAAAAATGTTTCTACTTAAAAAAAAAGAAATTTTAGAATTTATTTTTAACATATGCATTCTAGAGTTATACTTTTAACACATAAGCATAAATAAAAGAATAAAAAACATTTACATAGATAGGGAATTAGTACTGACCATGAACAATGCATTTTCTTATTTTCCCCCTCAAAAATTTAAGCAAAAATGTGTGTATCATACACAGAAAAATACAGTAGTTGATACTGACAGGAAATTTACTTGTTTAAAAAAACCTAGGTGGAGGCTCGGGACCTGTGGCTCAAGTGGCTAAGGTGCCAGCTACATACACCTGAGCTGGCCCAGGCCCACCAAACAACAACGATGGCTGTAACCAAAAAATAGCTGGGTGTTGTGGTGGGTGCCTGTAGTCCCAGCTACTTGGGAGGCAGAAGCAGGAGAATCGCTTGAGCCCAGGAGTTGGAGCTTTCTGTGAGCTGTGATGCCACAGCACTCTACCCAAGGTGACAGCTTGAGGCTCTCTCTCTCAAAAAAAAAAAAAAAAAAAAAAAAAAAAAAAAAAAAAAAAAAACCAAGGTGGGTTTGGCACCTGTCGTAGCTCAGCGGTTAGGGTGCTGGCCACATGTACGGGGCCGGTGGGTTTGAAAGCAGCCTGAGCCTGCTAAAAACAAACACAAAACAATAGCCAGGCATTGTGACAGGTACCTGTAATCCCAGCTACAAGGGAGGTTGAGCCTCTGTCTCAAAAAAAAAAAAAAAAAAAAAAAAAGCAACTAAAGAAACTAAATGTCACTGTACAAAAATTTAATAGCTTTGTTTATAGTTGTCATAAGTAGAATTGGTAAAAATTGTTCATTGATTTATTTTGACTTCCTTTAATGCTGTATGTCCTGTAGCTCAGCAGCTAGGGCGCCAGCCATATAAACTGGAGTTGGTGGGTTCGAACCCGGCCCGTGACTGCCCAAACAACTAAGACAACAACAACAAAATAGCCAGGCGTTTTGGTGGGCGTCTGCAGTCCCAGCTACTTGGGAGGCTGAGACAAGAAAATTGCTTAAGCCCAAGAGTTTGAGGTTGCTATAAGCTGTGACTCCACCGCATTCTACCAAGAGTGACATAGTGAGACTCTGTCTCAAAATAAATAAATAAATAAATAAATATAAAAACTCACATGCTAATGTACTCAAATGTTTATCGCAGCTCAATTTACAGTCACCAAGATGTGGAAACAACCCAAGTGCTCATCAACCCATGAATAGATTAATAAACTGTGGTATGTGTATACCATGGACTACTATTGAAATGGAGACTTTACAACTTTTGTATTTACCTGGATAGAGGTAAGAATAGCCTCCTTAGTAAAACATCTCAAGAATGGAAAAGCAAATATCCTATGTATTTAATACTAATTTGAAACTAGTAGATGAAACAACTACCAATCTCCATGAGAGAACAACAATTAAATTCAAGAAGTGGGGAGAGAAGAAAGGGTTAGTAAGCTCCCACATAACCAGTACAATGTAGGGGTATACGGCACACCTCATGGGTGTAGGACTAGACTTTACCTTACAAATGTAAACAATGTAACCTAATCACACATACCTTTATGTTAATCCAAAATTAGAAAAAATTTACGCACTAATAAAAGGAAAAATACTTGCCAATACCTGATTCTGTCACCTGTATTTTTCATTCATATACTCATATACATATTAATCATATGGTTAAAAATAAATCTAACATTCAGAACTATCAATAATGGGAAAAGAGATTACTATGCTGTTTTGTTTTGTTTTTATGAAAATGAAATATTTGCCACTAAAATAGCTTCTTAAGCACACTCTGCACTTATGTGAGACATTCTGCAGGTGTGAAGTATGCTAGCTGGAGGTCTTTTGGCATGACTGTTACATGCTGGCACAGACAGCACACAGGTGTTTTCAAACAGGCCTACAATACAGGCTTCACTTGCTTCTTAAAGAGCACAAATAGCTAGGTTCCAGAAGTGCAGATCTGTGTTGAAGTCTGAGCAATATGATTTCAGTGTGCCACAGCACTAATACAGGTCTGAAATGATGAGGTTTCGTCACTCCTTCAGGAGAGAGCACACTACTGAGAGAAGCTTTAGCTACTTACCTCCTGGGTGTTTTACCACAAATTGATTATAAGCCCTTAGTTGGGTATGAATCATGGTTCAAAAAACTATGTCTCACTATGTCCCCATCCTGTCCCCACTTACACCATTACTATGTCTCTTTGAGATATTAGCTTGGAATGCTAGAGGTAGCGTTTGCACTAAAACAGTCATTTGCCAAACCCACTGTCATGTTTGGGCTATAAAGGAGAAGAAAAGGGAGAAATGGAAGAGGTACCACCTATAAATAACTGGCCTCTTCCCCTTAAAGTTGACAGTAATTATACATACAGACTTTTTAGGATATCTTACTTTTCAAAACAGATTTATTAAAGTAGAATTTATAATGTCATATAATTCACCCAAAGTGTGTAATTCAATGGTTTTTAGTATATTCACAGATGTGTGCAACCATCATCACAGTAAATTTTAAGACATTTCCATCACCTCAGGAAGGAATCCTCTATTCTTTAGCTATCATCCCAAACCTCTCTCATGTCTCTCCAGCCCTAAGCAACCACTAATCTATTTTTTATCTCTGTACATTTCCCTATTCTGGACTTTTATGAGTTAAGTCATACAGTCTGTAGTCTTTTGTGACTTCTTTTTTTCATCTAGCTTGTTTTCAAGATTGATGCACATTATATCGTGTATCAGTATTTCCTTCCTTTCTAAGGTCAAGTAACTCCTGGGCTTAAGTGATTCTCCTGCGTCAGCCTCCCAAGTAGATGGGACTATAGGCGCCCACCACAACACCCGGCTATTTTCTGTTGCAATTGTCTTTGTTGTTTAGCTGGCAGGGTCTGGATTTGAACCCGCCACCCTCGGTGTATATGGCTGGCACTGTAACCACTGCACTACGGGTGCTGAGCCCTTTGCCTATATTTGAATTGTGTTGTCTTTTTATTATTGGGTTGTAAGAGTTCTTTATATATTCTAGTACAAGTCCCTTATCATATATATTTCTTGGAGATATTTTCTCCCATTCTGTAGGTTATCTTTTCAGTTTCTTAATGGTGTACAAAAGTTACTCCTCAAGTACAAAAGTTACTCATTTTTGTGAAGTACAATTTGGTTGTTCTTTTGTTGTTAGTGCTTTCAGTGTCCTATTTAAGAATATCTTGCCAGAGGCGGTGCCTGTGGTTCAAAGGGGTAGGGTGCTGGTCCCATATGTTGGAGGTGGCAGGTTCAAACCCAGTCCCGGCCAAAAACCACCAAAAAAAAAAAAAAGAATATCTTGCCAAATCCAAGCAGATTTATCCCTGTTTTCTCCTAAGGGGTTTCTAGTTTTATCTTTTACATTTAGCTCTTTGATCCATTTTGAGTTGATTTTTAGACATGGTATGAAGCAATGGTCCAAATCCATTCTTTTTCACATGGTTATCCATAGTTTACATCTAGACAAGTGATTTTCAACCAGTGTGCCATGACACACTGGTGTGACCTGAGAGTGTGTTAGGTATACTGTGAAAATTTTTGAAGATCATTAATTATTTTCAAAAGAAGTTCAAAACCCAGTAAATATATTTTTCCTTCTATTTTTAGATCAGTATCATTTAAGTGTGCTGTGGAAGTTTAACTATGGATTCAAGTGTGCCGGGAGATAAAAAGGGTTGAAAAATACTGATCTAGACTATCCATTCTATTCCATTGATCTAAATATCTATCATTGTGTTAGTACCATACTATCTTGATTGCAATTATAATCAAGCCCTCTAACACTATTTTTCTTTTTTAAGACTGTCTAGGGCAAGGGTATCCAACTTGTGGCCCATAGGCCATAAGGACTTTTTTTGCTTATCTTTGTGTCGGATAACACAAAAAATATGCATGAATTTCTTTATTTTGTTTTTTGGAGACAGAGTTTTACTTGGTCACCCTTAGTAGAGTGCCATGGCATCTTAGTTCACAACAGCCTCAAACTCTTGGGCTCAAGTGATTCTCTTGCCTCAGTCTCCCGAGTAGCTGGGACTACAGGTGCCTTCCACAATGCCTGGCTAATTTTAGAGGCAGGGATCTCACTCTTGTTCAGGCTGATCTCGAACCCGTAAGCTCAGGCAATCCACCTGCCTCGTCCACCCAGAATGCTAGGATTACAGGTGTGAGCCACGGTGCCCGGCCTATGGATTTTTTTTGTCTTGTTGTTAATTAGCTTTTGTTAGTGTTGGTTTATTTACTGGCTGGCCCAAGACAATTCTTATTCTTCCAATGTGCAACAGAAAAGAATAAAAGTTTGGACACTCGAGGGTTAGGCAATTCTGGGGTTTTTGAAGTTTCATTTAAATTTTAGAATCATCTTGTCAGTTTGTACCAAAAAGACATCTGAGATTCTGATAGGGACTGTAGATAAGTTTGAGGAATAATATCATATTGCTGAATCTTTATAATCCATGAACATAAGATGTCTGCCCCTTACTATAGATTTTCATTAATTTCTTTCACCATTTTGTAATTTTCAGAGTATAAATTTTGCATGTATCTTTTATTAATTTATTCCTAACTATTTTACTCTTTTTGATGCTATTGTGAATAAAATTATTTTACTCATTTCATTTTCAGATTGTTCATTTTAAGTATAGAGAAATATAACTGATTTTTGTATAATGATCTTGTGACCTCTAACCTTGCTAAATTTATTTATTAGTTTCAATAGTTTTTTAGTGTGTTTCTTAGGAGTTTCTTATACAAGATCATGTCTTCTGCAAACAGATTTTACTTCTTCCTTTCTAATCTGCACACTTTTTATTTTCCTTTGCCTGATTGCTGTAACTAGAACAATGTTGAATGAAGTGGTGATAGCAGATATCATCTCCATCTTAGAAAAGAGCATTCAGGCTCGACACCTGTAGCTCAGCAGCTTGGGTGCCAGCCACGTACATAGGACCTGGTGGGTTTGAACCCAGCCCCGGCCTGCCAAACAACAATAACTACAATTAAAAAAAAAAAAAAAAATAGCCAGGCATTGTGGTGGGCGCCTGTAGTCCTAGCTGCATGGGAGGCTGAGGCAAGAAAATTGTTTAAGCCCGAGAGTTTGAAATTGTTATGAGTTATGACGCCATAGCACTCTACCAAGGGTGACATAGTGAGACTCTGTCTTAAAAAAAAAAAAAAAAAAAAAGCAGTCAATTTACACTTAAGTATGGTTTGACATATGGATTTTTTGTAAATACCCTTTATCAGATAGTAAAGATTAGTCATTATATTTTTGACATTTGAAGATCAGCCTTACAGTTGCTTTTCAGAAATAAATTGCCTTACATTGGCAGACAAAGACTTTGTTGATGTAGTTCAGGAAAAAGATAAAGAGGATCTGAACCAAGGATGTAGCTGTAGGAAAAGCTAGACACAGATTCAAGAGGTGTTAAAACAATAGAGTATGCAGGACATGGTAACTAACCGGTTGTAGGTAGAAGAGTATAGGCAGCCAGTGGCTCATGCCTGTAATCTCAGCACTCTGGGAGGCCAAGGTGGGTGGATTGCCTGAGTTTTCAGGTTTCAGACCAGCCTGAGTCAGAGTAAGACCTCATCTCTTAAAAATAGGTGGGTGTTGTGGTGGGTGCCTGTAGTCCCAGCTACGGGAGGCTGAGGCAAGAGAATCACTTGAGCCAAAGAGTTTGAGGTTGCTGTGAGCTATGATGCTGCAGCACTCTACTGAGGGCAACATAGTGAGACTCTGTCTCAAAAAAAAAAAAAAAAAAAAAAAAAATATATATATATATATATATATATAAGCAATGATTTCTTCCTCCTTACACCATAAACTCTGTTATTTTGCATTGATTGATTGATTGACATCTTTTTTTTTTTCTCTAGAGAGAGAAAAGTAAAATATTATTTCCTTTTTCTCTTCTTCTTGGCTTTCACAAACTCCTGGACTCAAGTGATCCTCTTGCCTTGGCTTCCCAAAGTTTTGGGATAATAGGCATGAGGCCCATGCCTGGCCTGTACTATGAACTCTTATAGAAATGTAATGTTCTTAAAAACTCAGTTTGGAAACACTGTCCTGCAGCAAGTATTTTCTCATGCTTTATCAATGTTATGAAATTAGATGGTACTCATAAAATTTCATAAAGAGAAATTAGTTGTCAGTTTCTCCACTCAACATCTCAATACTCTCTCAATCTTCAGCCCTAGACTCATAATCATGAAGCTTATAAATATGTATTCTTAGGTTATTCATTTCTATAACCTCTTTGGTTGGCTTAAATTACCACTTATTTTACATGTTAAGTTATAATGTTATTTAACTTGTATATCACAATATTAGAAGTAATGCTTATACTGTATGTTATTTGCTATCAGTAAAAATGATGCACCTTGTGAAAAAAATAAGCTGACCAATTTCTCCTTTGTAAGATCTCTTTACCTTGTACTCTTTGTTATAGCTATCAGAACTTACTTTTGAGTAGATGACTGCCTACAGCATTTAGATGCTCTTTTTTAATTTTAGAACTATATTTTAATTTTATATTACTATTATTTTTTGACACAGTCTTACTCTGTCACCCAGCTCAGAGCAACCTCCCAGCAACTTTAAATTCCTAGGCTTAAGCAATCCTCCTGCCTCAGCCTCCTGAGTAGCTGGATACAGGTGCCTACCACAATGCCCAGATAATTTTTATATTTTTAGTAGAAATGGGGCTTCATTCTTGCTCATGCTAGTCTCAAACTTGTGAACTCATGTGATCCTGCCTCAGTCTCCCAGAGTGCTAAGATTATAAGTGTGAGCCATCATGCCTGGCCAGAACTATATTTTTAAAAGAATATTTTTATCAAGGTAATACCTACACCTAGTTTAAAATATTAGATAAAAACCCTTCAACACAATATGGATCAGTAAGTTCAGACTTTGATATATCCTCTCTGCTTCAAACTCAGAATAGATAAAATAAAAAGAAAAAACAAAAATTCACATTGGGGACAAAGATCAAGAGAAATATCTCTGTGGCCCAGAAACAAGACAAAAATAGTAAAGAAGAGAACAGAATTGAAGCTATGAATATGCTTGTTCTATGTCTAAGAACAGGTATTAAGGGCCAAGAATTCAGGGTTGTAGAGACAAAGCATTTTTTTTTTTTTTTGGACAGTTTTGACATACATTAAATTTTCCAGGAACTTTAAATGTTGTTATCTCAAAGGGACAGTGCAGTTTGTTTTGTTTGAAACTTAACCCAGAGCGCTTTGCCATTGGAAAAGCATGCCACTAACACTAAAAACACTGAGGTAAGTGAACTGAAAATACACCATACAGCTACATTATCATATACTTGTGGAAGAAGTGTGCACAATGGTTCTACATATATGGCAAATTTCAACAACTTTATGATTCACATTTTCCCACTTATATCTCTGAAATTCAGTATCAGTGTAGTTCCAGTTTTTTCCCTTGATGGTATGTAAAATAATAACATATATTACATTCAATGAAGTCTTATACCATCCAAAAATACATAGTTATTTCAAATTATCTTCTAGTGTAGTCATTCCTATCTATTTATATATTTAAGTACCAATTTTATTATACTTTCCTTAATTTTTATTTCTCTTCTATGTTATGCTGGAATTCTATTAATTTTTAAAATTGCATGTGGACATAGATTAATATAGCTATGTATTCCATTTCAGTATAATAGGAGAGAATTATAAAACATTTATTATGAGAAAGTTGGCATTAGGTTGATAAGGTTGAGAAATACTGCTCTACAATACGACTGCTTTCCTGTTCTCATTATGCTAATTTATAGCTAGTATGCAGCATATATATAAGATTAAGTTGTGGGGGGACAAAGCTTTTGAATATTCATATAAATTAATCTTTTGGGGTTTTTTTGAGATAAATTCTCATTTTGTTGCCCCAGGCTAGAGTGGAGTAGCCTCAGCTTCACTTACAGCAACACTCAAATTCCTGGGTTCAAGCAATACTCCTACATCAGACTCTTGAGTAGCTGGAACTAAAGGCACCTACTACAACACTTGGCTAAGTTTTCTATTTTTAGTACAGACAGGGTCTCATTCTTGCTCAGCCTGGTCTTGAACTCCTGAGCTTAAGGCATCCTCCCACCTTGGCCTCCCAGAGTACTAGGATTATAGGCATGAGCCACCACACCCAGCCATAATTTAATCCTTAAAACAAAGTAATAAAAGCACAGAAAGAGAAATAAGTCCCCACCCCTTCACCACCAAATCCCTACCTTTAGGAAGACAAATGCACAAGATATTAATTGACTTAAATGTGAAAACTAAAAGTATTCTGAAAGGTAAGTATAACACAACATGCAAAATTGTATAGCCACAAAGATGGTAGAATGATGATATTCATCAGTAAAAATAAAACACAAATACTATGTAACAAGCTAAAAGCTGTATTAAATTGAATTCATAAAGTCAAATTCTTCAATTTCATGGGTATATGCCAGAGTAGGGAGGTAGTTCTTAAGTACTCCATCTCATACCCTCTCACCTCTGCTGCATAATGCTAAGATGACCTTCCTAAAATATTCATAAAATTCCCTTACTTAAAAACATACAATGAGGAATAGAGAGCAAGATGGTGGCCGAGTAGCAGCTTCCCTGCAACTGAGTACCATGAGTCTGGGGAGATAAGACTCCAGGCATCTCTAGCTTGTGGGAGTCAGCAAAAGACTTCTGGACCCCAAGAGGAGGACAAAAACAGTGGAAAACTGGCAAATGGTCATGTGGGTTTGATCCGTCTAATCCCACCGGCAGCTGTAAGTACAGCAGCAGCGAGACTGCAAAACAGAAAGGCCTTACCTGTGAACTGTTTCGTGTTTTTGGACTTGGCATTCAGTTGAACTGCCTTGGGGAGAGCTTGAACAGGATTGCGGAGAACGTTGGGCATTGTCTAGGGCCCAAGACTGAGCCACTGAACCGAAAGAAGCTAATAGTGTTTGGTGGTGGGACGCAGGGAGCCATTGTGAAAGAACTGCCCCGGCAAGCTCCACCCTAAGGGTCATAGAGCAAGGATTGGGTGGGAGCTAGTAACCTAGTGACTGAGCAGGCTAAAGGCAGGGACTGAGCCGCAGCTTTAACCCTTAGGGGCAGAGTGAGACTGGGTAAGTGGATAGCCACTTCAGCAGTGATCCCAGAGACAAGCACTTTCCCGGGAAAGGTTCTGCTTAGCCAAGTTTAGAAGGTTAAAGAGCCTTTTAAGAGGGCTGGAGAGAGATTTAGGGTTTCCATCCTGTGGCGGTTGAGAAATCAACTGAGGCCTCCAGTCGTATCAGCACTGGGATAAACATCTCATACCCCAGAAGACCACCTGTTGCTCAGATAATATTCAACAAGATAAATATACTGCTTTGTTTTTGGTTGTTTTTTTTTTTGTGTTGTTATTTGTTTTTGTTGTTGTTGTTCTTCTTTTTTTAATTTCAACCTTTTCTGTACAGATTTTTTTTCTTTTTTTTTCCTTTCTTTTCTTTCTCCATTTTTCTAGTTTAAATACAATTTCCCATTGCTGCCTTTTTCAATAATTAGAACTTCATTTTTGCTAGTGATTCTACCACTATTGTTTGGTTTTTCACCCAATTTTATCCCGTAAAGTTTTCTGTTTCCTTGTTTTAGTTTGATTTATAGCATTTTTGTCTTTCCTCTCTACTTGGTGGAGGTAAGGTACTGTGTCCGATCAGGTTAGCAAAGAGCTGCTGACCTCAAGGGCAACACCTAACTGGGCACCCCCAGAGTTTTTTTTTTTTTTTTAAGTTTGTGTCAAAGTACCCTACTGCACACCTATATTGCTCTGTCTCCCTCTTTCTGTGCCTCTCTTCTTTTTGCCAATATTTCCTTTCATCCACCCCATCTCCTTTCTCTATTTTCTTTTCTTTTCTTTCACTTTCTTTTATCCCTTCTTGCTCTTCAACCTTCTCATCCTTCTGGTCTGGTACCAAAAGGACTGATGGAAACCTTAGTCCACAGGCATGGGAACTTAAAGATCAATAGGAAGTGAAAGGAAAATTAGGGCAAGGAAATAGATAAAAGTAATCACTCATAAGGAAGAATCAGCAGAAAACTCCAGGCAACATGAATAACCAGTCCAGAGCAACCCCTCCAAGGGAACATGAGGTAGCTACTTCAGAGGATTCTACCTATAAAGAAATGTTAGAAATGACTGAAAGGGAATTTAGAATACAAATGATGAAAACAATCAATGAAATGATGGTAACAATGAAGGAAACTGCTAATAAAGTGGAAAATAACCAAAAGGAAATTCAAAAACAGAAGCAAATAAGAGATGAATGATATGAAGAATATAGAAAGGAAATAGCAGAGCTGAAGGAACTGAAGCAGTCAATTAGGGAACTTAAAGATGTCATGGAAAGTATCAGCAACAGGTTAAACCATGCAGAAGAAAGAATTTTGGAGGTAGAGGACAAAGTTCTTGAGATAACTCAGATAGTTAAAGAGGCAGAAAACAAGAGAGAGAAAGCAGAATGTTCACTGTTAGAATTATGGGACTTTATGAAGCGTTCCAACATATGAGTTATAGGAATCCCAGAAGGGGAAAAAGAATGCCCCAGAGGAATGGAAGTCATACTAGAGAATATTATAAAAGAAAATTTCCCAAATATCACCAAAGATTCAGACACACTGTGTTCAGAGGGATGTCGGACCCCAGGTTGCCTCAACTCTAACCGAGCTTCTCCAAAACATATTGTGATGTACCTGTCCAAAGTCAAGACAAAAGAAGATTCTGCAAGCTTCCAGGAGTAAGCGACAGTTGACCTATAGGGGCAAATCCATCAGAGTGACTGCAGACTTCTCTAATGAAACTTTCCAAGCAAGAAGACAATGGTCATGTACCCTTGATCTACTTAAACAGAACAATTTCCAGCCCAGAATTCTCTACCCTGCTAAGTTAAGCTTGAAAATTGATGGAGAAATCAAATCATTTACGGATATACAAATATTGAGGAAATTTGCCACAAGATGAACTCTACAGGAAATACTTCAACCTGTTCTACACACTGACCATCACAATGGATCAGCAGCAAAGTAAGAACTCAGAAATTAAAGGACAGAACCTAACCTCCACACCGAAGCAACAGATAAAACTAAGCAATGGACTCTCACAAAATAAGATGAATAGAATACTACCACACTTATCAATTATCTCAATAAATGTTATTGGCTTGAATTCCCCACAGAAGAGACACAAATTGGCTGACTGGATTAAAAATCACAAGCCGTCCATTTGGTGTCTCCAAGACAGCAGGCTTCAAAAGTGAAGACACCTGGCTTCAAAAGACAAATTAAAACTCGGAGTCAAGGGTTGGAAGACAATTTTTCAGGCAAATGTAATTCAGAAGAAAAGTGGAGTTGCAATCTTATTTTCAGATACACGTGGATTTAAAGCAACTAAAGTAAAAAAAAAAAAAAAAAAAGATGGTCACTTTATATTGGTCAAGGGAAAAATACAACAAGAAGATGTTTCAATTCTAAATATTTATGCACCCAATTTAAATGCTCCCAGATTCTTCAAACAGACCTTAATCAGTCTCATGATACCATAATAACACGGGACTTTAACCCTCCTCTTACAGAGCTGGACAGATCCTCTACACAGAAATTAAACAAAGCTATAAGAGATTTAAATGAGACCCTAGAACAACTGTGCATGATAGAGGCATATAGAACACTTCATCCCAAAGATAAAGAATACACATTCTTCTCATTACCCCATGGAACATTCTCCAAAATTGATCATATCCTGGGACACAAAACATAAATAAAATAGAATAAAAAGAATTAAAATTTTACCTTGTATCTTCTCAGACCATAAGGCACTAAAGGTGGAACTAAACTCTAACAAAAACGTTTAACCCCACACAAGAGGCATGGAAATTAAACAACCTTGTGTTGAATAACAGATGGGTGCAGGAAGAAATAAAACAGGAAATCATTAACTTCCTTGAGCATAACAACAATGAAGACACAAGCTACCAAAAATTGTGGGATACTGCAAAAAACAGTTTTGAGAGGAAAATTTATTGCTTTAGATGCCTACATTCTATAAATAAAGCTGGGGGCATCACCATACTAGATTTTAGGCTGTTTCTACAAAACAGAAAGAGAGCACATCAACAAACTCACAAGCCATCTGATGGAACTGGAAAAAGAAGAACAATCTAAGCCTAAACCCAGTAGAAGAAAAAAAATATCCAAAATCAAATCAGAGATCAATGAAATTGAAAACAAAAGAATCATTCAGAAAATGAATGAAATGAGGAGTTGGTTTTTTGAAAAAATAAATAAAATAGATAAACCATTGGCCAGACAAATGAGAAATACAAAAGTAAAATCTCCAGTAACCTCAATCAGAAATGATAAAGGGGAAATAACAACTGATCCCACAGACATACAAGAGATCATCACTGTGTACTACCAGAAACTCTATGCCCAGAAATTTGACACTGTGAAGGAAATGTATCAATATTTGGAATCACACCCTCTCCTCACACTTAGCCAGGAAGAAATAGAGCTCCCGAACAAACCAATTTCAAACACTGAGATTAAAGACACAATAAAAAAGCTTCCAGAGGATCAGATTAAAGATGTCGGCCGAGTAACAGCTTCCCTGCAACTGGGCACCGCGAGTCTGGGGAGACAAGACTCCAGGAATCTCTGGCCGGTGGGATCTGCCTACAATCATCCAGTTGAGGATACAGGGAGCCAGCAAAAAATTTCTGGACCCCAGGAGGAGGACCAAAATGGAGAACTGGCAAGTGGTTGCATGTGTTCAATAGACCTAATCACGCCGGCAACTGTGAGTACAAGCAGCAGTGAGACTGCAAACCAGAAAGGCCTTACCTGTGAACTGTTTTGGAGTTCTTGGACTTGGTGCCCAGTTGAGCTGCCTTGGGGAGAGCTTGAGCAGAAGTGTGGAGAACTTTGGGCATTGTCTGGGGCCCCAGACTGAGCCACTAAGCTAGGCGCAGGAAGCCATTGTGAAAGAACTGCCCCGGCAACCTCCGCCCTCATGGTCCCAGAGCAAGGATTGGGCGGGACAAAGTAACTTAGTGACTGAGCAGCCTAAAGGTGGGGATTGAACTGCCTTATAGCCTTAATCTTTAGAGGCAGAGTGAGACGGTTTTGACACACTGGAGCCTTGGGCTGCTGCCCTGGGTAGAGTGCCGTGACATCACAGCTCATAGCAATCTCAAATGCTTGGGCTTGGTGCCGCCCAGACCTCCATAGGAGATGTGCAGCAACCCCTGACGGGTGACCTGCACCCACCGGGCCTCCGCACGCCCTGACCAGGAACTGCAAGAGCCACGCAACCCTACGTCCTCCTTCCTGTGTCCTCCCAGCCTCGACACTACCCCGTTCATCTGGCCAGGGACTCTGGTAGCTGAGTGCCCTCTGGAACCCTCCCTGCCTCTGTGCAGAGCCCTTCTCCTGACCAGAGACTGCTAGAACCTGGGGTTCTCTGTGCCAAAGTCACTGGGTGCCAGGCACTCCCAGAACCATGAGCACCACCCCCAGCCCTATTGCTGGATCCGGATGTGTCACACATCGGAGCTGCTTCCACAACCAGAACTCCCTAGCTAGAGCAGCCCCAGAGGAACTACACAGGGTCACTCCCTACAGAATCCAGCAACAATAGATTGATCTCGCTGGGGTCTTATCTTGGAGAGACACCTCCCCAACTCTGAGGACAGCCAGAGGCAACGGTGAAAAACAATCATGAGGCGAAATCAACAGAAAAACTCTCATAATATGAATAATCAGAGTAGATCAACTCCCCCAAGGATCAAAGGGGCAGACACAGCACAAGACCCCATGCACAAACAAATAGCTGAGATGTCAGAAATTGAATTCAGAGTCGGGATAGCAAATAAGATCGAATTAGAATTCCAAAAATTATCTCAAGAATTCAATGGATTCAAAGACCAAATGACCAAAGATTTTGACACATTGAGACAAGAAGTTGCACCCTTCAAAGATCTGAGAAACACAGTAGAATCCCTCAGTAACAGAATGGAGC
>CAUYPK010033546.1:0-36724 GCA_963574355.1 Loris lydekkerianus
GGGGGAGGGAGAGAGAGAGAGAAGGATAGAGAGAGAGAGAGAGAAGGGTAGAGAGAGAGAGAAGGGTAGGGGGGGCGAGAGAGAGAGAGAAGGGTAGAGAGAGAGAGAGAAGGGTAGAGAGAGAAGGATAGAGAGAGAGAGAGAAGGATAGAGAGAGAGAAGGGGGGAGGGAGAGAGAGAGAGAAGGATAGAGAGAGAGAAGGGTAGAGAGAGAGAGAGAGAAGGGTAGAGAGAGAGAGAAGGATAGAGAGAGAGAAGGGGGACAGAGAGAGAGAGAGAAGGGGAGAGAGAGATAGAGAGAGAGAAGCTTCAGCTGCAGGGGAGGTTCTTTCAGAGACTTGTTCAAATTAAAAGTCACATTTCCCCATGTTGGGAATTAGATCTGAGTGTAACGCGGGCCTTTCAGGCTAAAAACATAGCTACATGCTCAGAAAGCCAGGTGGCCTCTGCGGCAGCACTTACAAATGTGCTCTCCTGCACTAGGGCCCTGCATTGTAAGTTGGACTGTGTCGTCAACCTCCTTAGATTAATGGAGAGATACTTTAAGCTGCTTCCCCAGGCCTAGAGCTCACTCATTACTCACAGAGGGAGGGGTGTGTGGCTGACCTAGGGGCTGCAGCTGTTCTGTCTGTCGCCTAGCCTGTGGGGAGTGAAGAGGGTTGGGTGGGATGTGGAGAGGTCAACAGATGACCTTTGACTCCTGCTGAAAATGCGTTCATTCCAGCCGGCCCAACCCAAGATGAATGCTCTGGAAAAGAGTCCCCAGTTGCCGTGTTGTATAAGTTGGATGTTTTCCAAATGTTTTATAACATGGCTAAAATTAGGCTGCAGGAGGGCAAGTAGAAAGATCTGGGTGTAACCAAAAACTGTGGTTGCCATGGAGGGCATACTTCTGAGTTAATTTATTCAGTGGAGGGCCCAGGCTCTGGCCAGAGTGAAACGTTCTCTGCTGCATGGTAGGACAGTCTTTGCGACTGCCAAGGGCATCTTCCATAATTCTCTTGCCTTCTGTTTTGCCCCATGTTGGGCCTGTGATGCTGTGTCTCTGGTCCTGACCTAGGGCCTCGTCTGAGCCGGGACGCTAGGTTTCCAGCCCCAGCCCACTCAACTGTCTGGACGTGGGCCACTGTGCCAGCTTACTCGGGTAGGTCTTGTTCAGGTCTCAGGTACCGAAGCACCTTAGAAGTCACAGTCAGTATTAGCAGGAGCGAGAATCTCAGCAGCAGTCTCTCAGCAGCAGACTTAGTAGAGGAGTGCCCATCAGGCGTCCTGAGAGCAAGAAGCACAGCCAGAGGAGGAGCCTGGCTAACTTCTCCCAAAGCTATTGCAGTAATCCCGTGGCCACCTGGGCCACAGGGTGTGGAGCCTGCTAACCAATGATGAATATATTTTTGTGCTCTGGTGTGTCTCACTAACGAGAGCCAATGATGTTAAATCCCTTCCCCAATTCCTTATTGCCAAAGTATTTCTCACAGGTGCCTCCTACAGCCCCTCCTGGGTAATAAGTGTGCTCCAGGCCTGGAAGGACCCCATAAAGCATTTTTCCATTCACCTGAGAAAGTAGATGCCACATCCAATGCAGGGGCCTTAGTGCAGTGCAGCTGTTTAAATGATGCTGCCCAGGCTTTCTGAGCATGTTTCCAGCTCAAATACTCAGAGAATGGGGTACACAGGCAGTCAGGGCTCCAAACTACTTTGTTTACCCTGGCCTTATAGGAAATGATGTTGATGCTGTCACATGTGATAATAGGGACCCTTTCCTGAGGACTACTTTTTGGGCATGCATTGTTCTTACAGCAGCTCTCTGAGGGTACCCTTCCCAGTTTACAGATGAGGAAACTTGGATGTAGAAAAGTCAAAAACTTGGCCCAACCCACAAAGTAAGTAAGTGGTGGTTCCATGATCTGATTTCTGGCCGATCCTGTCACCCACACTTCTAATGATCAAGCTCTGCGGACATGTCAAATGAGCCCTACTTCCTCCTTCCCTTGTCAAGGTCTCTGCTCTGTGCCCAGCAACAGACCTATCATGGGGAACTCGTGTCTAGCACACAGAGATGGGGCCAAAAAATGTAGGTGTTACTTCCCAGGCAGTATTTGAACTTGGACTGGAGTTGTATGGCAAAAATTCAACATAAAGAAATGTGTCTGAAGACATTTAATTAATTATCTTGCTCATCAATCCCTTGTTTATGAACTCCTGGCACAAGTGCTTTTTCGAAAAGCCACTTGCACCAAGGTGAAAGAACCACATGTCAAGAGAGGAGGGTTCCAGCCCCACTGTGCCATCCAATGGACAAAGACCACGGACAGCTCAGCTGCCCTTCACGGGCCTCTGACTGCTCAACAACTAAGGATCAACGGCACCTTCTGTGTTAGGACAGGAGCTGTATTAGAGAACAGGTAGACATGCACCTGTCTCATGGAGCTTGTGGCACAGAGATTCTTTCTTCACATGGTGAAAGGGTCAATGAGTTCTAAACTCCCTCCTTATAATAGTACTCTCCCCCTCTTTTTTTTTTTAAACCAAAGAGAACGCTTATAAAATATTCTAGTTTAGGATGAAGTGCAGCCATCCTCTGAAGGAAAGTGGAAGGTTTAGATTAGAGCTAAGCCCTCCTCCGGTGTCTCTCCTCCTGACCACTGGGCACCGCTGGTGAGGTCTCACAGAGCTTGATGCTCCATGTACTATGGTGTACAGACACCCGTACCTGCTAGGATCAATAACCCATAACTTGCATAAAGTCACCATGGTGTTGATTTCTACCCATCTGGTCTTAATGCTTCTCAAGAGCAGACAGAAAACACCTCCTTCTGCTTCTGTCTGAAAGCCTATCCCCCAAGACTTCATTCCAGACTGGCTCATGGGAGAGGTATTAGATCCTTCTAGCATTTCCTCATACAATAAATGTGGCATATGGTAGCAGTTTGCAGAAGCTCTTCTCAATGCAACCCCTTTTGTTTTAAAAATACTCTATTTTTCTGAGCCATCCCAAATGGTGGGTAGTGTGTATTCCAGGCTAGATACCAACCTTATTCTGGGCAATAGTTCATCATTTGTGAACAAGGAGACAGACCACCTGGCAGGTCTTGACTTCAGCCTTAGAGGTTCTATGCAAATTCAGTAAAACAGATTAATGGACAGAAGTGACTAGAACACAGACACTGTGAAAATGTGGGATTAATAAGCATGCATACCTGTGTCTCTTTATTTCTCCTCATGGCTGGTTCTTTTCCAGAGCCACAAGCTTAGGAGGGAGTGATAATGATCGCTGATAATCTTATATTCTTCTAAGATTACCTGTTCAGATTCTTCACCATTTTTTATTATATGGTGGATGATAAAGGGTGTAACAGTTAACAGAGCATTGTGGGGTCATGCCTGCTGCCTACTTGTTCAACATGCAAAATATTGGCTGAAAAACACAGATCTTCCTGATGAGGTGGAAACAGTGCTAAGATTAGCTATTATGATGGAGGAGGAAGACAAACTCCCAATGAGACTTAGCAAAGGGGCTATTTACAAAGGTGTGGGCTCAGCATCAGGAAGCCCCGAGGCATGGATGGTGCAGCACCAGGGATAGCAACAACTAGGGGCAATAATTGCCGCCAGGGCTGAGGGGGGTGCAGCGGGGAGGAGGGAGAAGGAGAGAGAGGCAGAGAGAGAACAAGAGAGCCTGTCTGTCAGGAAGAGTTTGGGCCTTTGCTTGAGGGATGGAGCCAGCATAGGAAGAGGCAATAGACAGAAATCCAGAAATCTAGGACACTAAATACTCCAGCTTCCAGGTCTTCCCTCCTTCCCATCAACTGCTGGCTGGGTTTTCTGTCGGCTGAGCTCCAGGAGAAGCCCACTGATGTGGTCTGTGTAGAGCAGTCCCTGGGGCAGGATGGAGAGCTGGAGCAAGTGAGGAGGGGTGAGGAGAGGATGTCCAGCACAGTCAGACGTGGCAAAATGCGTGGGTCTCCAATGCCGGGGGAAAGAGCCTTTTAGAAGGGGGCAAATCCAACTCTGAGTCCACCCACGGGGCTTTGCTTTTTTGTTTTTTGTTTTTAAGGCAAGCATGAAACAAACTTGATTAAGATAAAGGTGGGCTTACAGAGTAAGAAAGAGTGCAAAGCAAGATCCATTCTTCACGGACAGCGAACAGGCCTCCACGGCCAGGGCAAGTAGGCGACGAGACCGTGTGCTTTGATCAGTTATTAGGCTATATAGGAAGAATTTCCTGTGTTCCGGGTTCAAGGAAAGGTTGATGTTTAGTCAACGTATGTAAGGAAGTATTCAAAACATAAGTGAACAAGTGTGACTCTCTTCCAATAAAACGTGTTTATTCTTTGTTTTCGATTTAATACTGGAACTTTTGCCATCTAAGGAAAGAGAGTCCCGCATTCTTGGGATTAGGGATTAGGATGTGGGCATCTTTGGGAGCCACTGTTCTGCCTCTCACAGGGCCATTCACAGAAGGTACTTTTGTTCTATTGCAGAGTCTTTCTCTTTAAAGGGCCTGATTGCAAATATTTAGCCTTTGGGGGCCATGTGGGTTTTGTTGCAACTCTCCACTCTGCTGTTGTAGTGCAAAAGCAGCCAAGCTTTATTTATAAAAATGGGTGGTAGGCTGGATCTGGCCCCTGACTATCGTGTACTGCCTCCTCTTCTATTAGATTTGCCAAGCGTTGTCTGAAAACTTCTCATCTGGCCTGAGCTTAGCCAGTCTGGTGCTGAAGGATGAACTAAGAGGTGTTCTTGGCCCCGGGGGTGTGTGTTGCACTCTGGGAGGACAAATGCATGTTAACAGAAACCCTTGAGGGTAACAGGTCACTGAACGTGGGGGCCAAGGAACAGCAGGTGTATCTCTCAGAGAAAGCAACCAGGTCTTCTAAGGAAGAAAATGCCCACATGCCAGCAGTAAATAAAGTTGTGAGGTTCCTGCTTGAGGACCCAGGATAAAAACAATGTCTGAGGGATCTGAGATTTGTGGTTTGGCTGTCTGCACTCACACACTGTGTATGAGTCTGGGATTCAAAGCTGCATGACTTTAGACAAGGGTTTCAAGTTTCTTATCTCTAAAATGAAGACACATGAAACGGGCAGGTGAAACAGTGTACACAGCTCATTTGTTGAATGAAGGGGTGATCTCTAAATAATAGCTACTATTGTAATTAGTCTCAGAGTTTCCCACAATGCTCTGGGAAGCTAGCCTGCCCCATGTCTGATTTGCTAGCACTCACAAGAAACATAAAGCAAATGGCTTGCCTGTCAGTAGTAAGGATGCTATTAATAATAGCAGCAGCAGTTGTACTGAAACAAGAGCAGCGGTAATGATTGCTACCATTTAATTAGCACTATCTATTTGCCAGGAACCATGCTGAGATCTTTACAAGGGTTATGTCACTCACCCTGCTCCACAACTCTGGAGGCAGGGCCCTGTTATGAGCCACATGTTGTAAAAGGGGACAGGTGACTCAGAGATAGCAAGTGACTTTCCTAAGAACACACAGTGGCAGAGGTCAGAAGTGGGGCTCAAAGCCGAGTCTGTCTAATGTGACACCATGTTCTCCAGCCCCCAGCAGATAACAGATCCTTTCTTGTGCCTCTTTCTAGTGTCCAGACAGCAGTGGCTTGTGGCAGTGGTGGCAGAAAAGAGATGTAAGTTAACCCCAAGAAGAACTGAGCGGCTTGCGAGGATGAACCCTGGCTCTCTGTGTCCAGTTCAAAAGGGAGCTTCCTGCCCCCTTTGGAGAATTATCAGTAATTCCCACAGGAACTCTGTCTCTCTGTTCATAGCGTATAAAGCAGGGGCATATTATTGAACTGCCCAGCTCCTTTTAGGAAGCAGGCCGTGCCTCATCAGGACCCTGTCCTCAGACCCTTGCATGACTCCGCCTGGCTCCAGAACAGACTTTTCCCTCTGACATTGGTGTCCTGCCATTGTGACCCTCACTTCTCTCTCCAACTGTGATCATTCCTGCTTTCATTGTTGGTTGTGGACTTGCCTTTATGACTTCCAAACTTAGGTGTACACTGGTCCTGTTCCTTCCACCTACAATTCCTTTCTTCAGTCCCCATGGGGCCAACCTGACCTTCAAAGAAGATGAGCTCAGCCTCCCCTGCCTGATACCTTCCCTTGTGCCTCCCAGAAGTAAACTGAAGCTCTTTCCTATTACTCCCTGTCCTTCCCTGTGACATTAATAGTTTCTCCTTTATTTTATAGCTATTTATATAGGGGAATCTTGAGGACATGATCAATGTTAAGTTCATGTGTATAGTTACCTCTCCTGATGGCTGGCATACATACAGTGTCCCATAAACAAAGCAACCAAACTATATATACACACATATACACACACACACACCCCTACTGATAGATACATATATACACATAAACATCCACACACATATATATCATCATGCTGAGTGAGTATGTCCATCAGAAAATAATTATTGAGCACCCATCTGGGCTTCCCCTCCTCTCCCTGTGCTGCTTCCAGGGAGTAAAGTTTCCATTTATAAAGACACTGCAGCTAAGGTAAGAAAGGACTTAAGACCTTCACACTTGACATAATTCATGAACGTGTCTTTTGCTTTAAAATTCAATGCCCAGTTTTACCCCCAAACTGGAGGGCCCGAATATCTATATTGGCGTCCATATTTCCCCAGTGAAGGGTACAGTGGCTGATGGACGGCAGGGGTATTGGAATAAAAGAGAACAAGGTTTGCATCTCAACTTCACCACTGACAAGCTGGAGACCTTGTCTGTGACCCCAGTTGGCCTCTCTAAATGCTAGTACTACCATCCGTATAATGGAGGCAGCACGGGCTGCCACCTCTTGGGAATGATAAGTGGAGTTAAGCATGCTAGCACTTGGTGGCATAATGCCTGCCTTATGCTATGGGCGTTTTTTTTTTTTTTTTTTAGTTGTTTGAGAGAGAGAGTCTCATTTTCTTGCCCCCCGTAGATTGCTGTGGTATCATAGGTCACAGCAACCTCCAACTCTTGGGCTCAAGCAATCCTCTTGTCTCAGCCTCCCAAGTAGCTCAGACTACAGTCAAACGCCAATATGCCTGGCTAGTTTTTCTATTTGTAGTAGAGATGGGGTCTCACTCTTGCTCAGGCTGGTCTCAAACTCCTGAACCCAAGCAATCCACCCACCTCAGCCTCCCAGAGTGCTAAGATTACAGGTGTGAGCCACCACTCCTGGCACAGGGTAAATATTGAAGGGCTGTTACTGTTACTGTCATTGTGTTGACAGTGTCCTGCCTTCTGGTTCTAGGGATAATGTCTCCATCCTCAGCTCCCAGCCAGAGGGCACTCTGCAGTCCTGGATGAGCTGTACTCTGTCACTGGCCACAGATCCCACGAGGAGCCCCTCTCGACAGTCAGTCACCAGCAGTCACATCCTCAGCCCCAGGTAAGAGTCTCTTTCTGCTTCCTGTGAGGGGCCAATAGTTTGGAGAATCTCAGAATTTGCAGGTTGTTACATAAATCTTTCATTTTCTGTGGACAAGGCAAGAGATAAGTGTGGTCCTGACAGTTTGAAGTATAACCCTGCTTCTTTCTAGCACTGTGACTTTAGGCCAGTCACTTGTCCTCTCTGGGTCTCCACTTCTTCCTATTCAAAACATGGAATATCATTGTATTTACTCACCCAAATAGTGAACGTGATGAGGATCTAATGCAGTCCTCCCAAAGCGTAATTCTTGAGATGATTTTAAGTAGCACAGGGTGAACATTCAAAAAAATAATAATAGTTATTTTCTCTGCTTTCTATTTAAGGCAAGTCAAAATAATTTCCCTTTTATGGATACTTAGAAATTTAAAATTTTCTTTATACATTCACTTAATTTTTAAAAATTTCATATTAATATGAGGGCTATGTATTCAATCTTGATTTGAGGACAATTAATGACACAGTGGGGGTTGGGGAAAGTGGAGAGCAGAGAGAGAGAAGGAGGGAGGGGGGTGGGTACATCTTGTACTCTTAATGAATCCCTGCCAATAAAAAATATATACATGAGGGTTAATCATTTGTGATATGAGACATTAAGTTTTTGTTTTTTTGTTTTTTTTAAGTGGGGAATCATTATAAAGAAAGCTAGACTGGATGGTTTCTCATTTGGAAATTTTAGCTTTATTTGATTTTTAATCATTATGTGATTTTGTAGTTTCCCTGCTAAAGAGGGTGATGAATTCCATCATGGCTGAGACGGGCCCCTCTCACGTCTACAGGATGGCCAGCAATAGGTTGCCCTAACAAACGATTGGGATTGATCTTGGTTGTATGACTTAAATCCATCTTTCCTCTTGGTGTTTCAGCTCCATGTCTCTGAGCTCACTTGGTTTTCTGGAGGGTTAATGGCCATAAATCAGAAATTATGGATTAAGCAGATGCATAATTAAGATGTAATGCACACTGCCTGTGTGATAACAGAAGGTGCCCTGTGATAAGACAGAAAGGAAAAACCATAGCCTAATGCAGCAAATCCAGACAACCCTTTCCTGACTTGAAACATGTTTGCTCTGAAGCAGAGGTTGCCTCTGCAGAAAGAAGGGGGCGGGAGTTCATGCTAACCTTTTGGGCACATTTGGTAAATGGCAAATGTCTGGCGCGTGTCTGCAGATAATCTTAGCCTGGGAGATTTGATGTTGAAAATATCAAATGGAGGCTTCAGGAATGGGGTGCATCTGAGGAGTTAATTAAAGCAAGATTATCTGATTGCTACTCTTAATTAAAAACAAAGGTCTGCATGCAGAAAGAATCGTGTCCTCAGTGAACCCCAAATGATGAGGCCTTTTTCTCTTCTTGATAACTAAATATCTTTGTTTTTGCTTGCCTGCCAGTGGCAGCAGCAGAACTGGAGGCGGCCAGAGCAGAATGGGAATGGTCCTTACCATAACATCTGCGTTTCAGAGTTAGAATTATGGCAGGGTGCACGACAAGGATTCTTAAGTGAACAAATTGTACCCCGTGTTATGTGGCATCTGTCTGAATGGGAAATGAGAGGTGGTTTCAGCATGTGATCTGAAATCAGAGCATCCGGGTTCCAAACCATTAATTCACATATCTTGGAGCTGAAGATTTGGGGCAAGTTGCTTAACTTCTCTGTTGGTGTTTCCTCCTGAGTAAATCCGAGTTGCCGTCAGGGGTGATGTGTTAATGTGCAAGTTGTTCTTCACTCGGAGTCTGGCACCAAGAGAATAAACTGTTCTATGAGTATTAGTATCTATTTGACGCCTAGAGGAACCATATGAGTATTAGTATCAAATAGATATCAACAAGGGGAGCAGTTTACCCGTGATAGACGGTCTCACCCCAGTTCCTGCGGCTGCTTTCAGGCAGGGCTGGGCCCCTCCAGGTTCTCATCCCACTTTCTCGGCCCTCTCCCCTTCCACATCCTTGGGCACATCCAGCTTCAGTTCAGAGTTGAAGTCCCTGCACCAAGGACAGCGAAGGGGCAGGAGGCAAGCCAGAACTTGGACACATTTGTAAGAAGGGACTCCTTGTCAGTCTTCTTCGTGTCTGTGGTCCCCACAGACATGAAGAACCTCAGAGCTGGTTCACAGTTGGTGCTCAGTAAATGTTTGTTGAGTGATTAACTGACCATAGCACCAAAGTTAGAGCATAAATATTAACTGTATTTAGTTGCAGCTCTACACTGACTGTGCCTCAGAGAAGGTTGGTAATTCATTCAATGTCACACAGCAGGTAAGTGGAAGAACAGGGATTTGAACCCCTTCAGAGCCTCTCTTGGTTTTGGCCATATTGCCCTGGCTCTCTGATGTTTATTCAGAGGGTAGATCACTCCCTTGGCAAAGTTTACTGGCAAAAATCTGACCTGTTTATTAACATTAACACTGCCTAAAGATTATTATTCAACATTCATCCAAAATATATTTAGTAAATGCCTACTGAATACCAAATCCCAAGGCATTATGACCTGAAAATCTTGAAGCCCTTCTTTTCAAGATGTCTATATTTTGAAGACTATAGACATTCTGAATTGGAAAAAACTACTGGGATTATCTAGTGTGACTTGCTTGTTATGCAGATGGGGGAAATTGAGGTCTGCGGAGGCAAATATTTCACCAAAATTTGCAGCATAAAGCTCAAGGCCTTTTTTTTTTTTCATGGCCCAAGCAATCTGTGACCATTTCTCCTCTTCAAGAACTTAAAATATTACAGAAGGCTAACTCCTTTGGTCACTACCACAATCTTAGCTTCCTTCCCAAACAGATCCATCATCCTCAGTTTGGTTTATATCCTTCCATGTCTTTCTCTCTAAATATCATAAATATATATACATACTCATAGCAAATATATTGCATATTTGTGGGCTTTTAAAATCATAAATGTACAAAACTATATTATGTACATTTTACCACTCATAAATTCTTACAACATGCCTCTTTCCCCTAACAAGATCTTTCCCTACCAGACCCATAAGTCTGTCTCATTTTTTATAATCCCTGTGGAAGGTGCCATGCTTTATTTACCTAAAGTGTTCTTATTTCCCTTTTAAGTACTTTCTGGATATTCACCATTGGGATACCAGGCTTCAAAAAATATACATCCGTATCTGCATGGGTAAATAATTCTCTGAGTCAAAGGATATTTGTGTTTTAAATTGGCACAGATATCACCAAATCCTCCCAGTGTCCTTTCTGCGAGGAGGCTCTGTCTGACGGCAGAGGACAGGACCCCTGTCTACCTGTCCCCATATTGCCTGGCACATGGTAAGGCTCAATAAGTGAGCCTCTTAAGTATTTCCAATTTAATTGCAAAAGGTCACACTTAAAACAGAAGAGAGGGAGAGCAGTCGTCTGCCAACAAAATAAAAGCAGTCCCCGTATTATTTATAAGGGGACGTCAACTCAAGAGAAATATACCTAAAGCGTTATGATTTATAGCCCAGGAATCGTGCTGCTGCTGCTGATAAATGCAAGCACCACTGGAGGCGGAGGCACTAAATTGCCTCTGTGGCCCCCAGAGAGGGAGTTCATGGGCTTGGTGGTGGCACCCACACTCAGTTCAGGAGTCTCTCTTAACATCCGGTCACAGGGGTGCCACGGCTAACTAGGGGGGCTGGTGTGCTCACCCAGCCTTGTGCCTGGCCTCTCCTTCCCACCCTCCAGGGCCACTGCCCTGCGGAATAGCATGTGCAGATCACCGAGCTCTCCTGGCTTCTTGTCCTTACAGTGCAGCAGGCTTCCCCAGGACAGATGTTTCTTGTCCTTACAGTGCAGCAGGCTTCCCCAGCAGGGTCCGAGCTCATTTCACTGGAGGCCCAATAGAGCTCCAGTCGTGGCCGCCCAGGCAGCCCTGCAGGGTCTCATGCGTCAAGGCATTGCTGGCCTCAGTTGTACAGATTGCTCATGTTGTACAGATTGCCACTGCTCTCATTGTACTGGGTGACTAGTCTAAACCATGCTGACCTTCCTTCAGCCCCTCCTCATCATCCTCAGAGAGCATCTCACCTCCTGTTTAGTTCAATGAAAATTAAGCAAGGCTTCTCCTTCTGCTGTGATGTTTCTAAATTTATTTCTGTCTAACTCCATGTTCCCTCAGGTCTAAGAAGATAAGGTCTGGTCCTGTTTTGCTATCTGAGGCTGATCCGTATTCACACCCTCTTTCCTCTGAAAACACGCTGATCCATCCAGAGTCCCCTCTCTCTCCTGTTCCTCAGCTCCCTCATCCCAGGTCTCCCTGCACAGCTTACAAACACTTTGCAGTCTCCCCGTGCTGACTATATTCTCACCCATCACCTTGCTGCTCTCTTGAGTTATCACTTTAGATAGATCCAAGTTTTTAAAATGGTCATCTGCATGTAATGGAAGTTATCACTTCCATTTAGATCCAAGTTTTTATAACTGTCATCTGCATGTGCCATCTTCATTTAGAGCATGTGTACCTCTATTTACTATAGCCCAGGGCCAGCCCCCACCGGGGGCCGCCAAAGCATTTTTCACCATATCAGCAGCTTCTAAAGAGACAAATCAGGGAACAGTCTCTGGTCTTTTATCTTTTTCTGGGGTTCCTCTGGCTGCTCTTAAACACTTTCTAGAGCTCTCTGCTCAGTTAATCCTGACAATATTTCTGCTTTTGGTGCTACTGAAACTTCTCTTTCCTGGTCTCTACCTGGGTGCCCTATGCTCCAAATGCTGGGGTTCATAAGGTGCTGCTCTTACCTGGCTATTTCTCTCTCCACCTGGCTGCAGCTAACTTTCCTCTCATGAGTTTGACTCCCAGCTATAAGCAGGTGACACTCAAATCTGTATTACTAGCGCTTACATTCTCCCCAGTTTTAAACTTATATATTTTGTCTAATTACCTACATTGACCACCAGCCGGATGTCCCCCTGATGTTTCAGCTTAGCATATCCAAGAGGAAATTCGTGCCTCCCCATCTGCCCTATGTTCCCAGGATCACTGGGTGCTTCTGTCACTCATAAAGCCACCCAAGCTGGAGTCCATGAGTCATCTTGGGCTGTCATCCCTCTTTCTCATCTGATCTATAAATCTTGATTATTCCACCCCAACTTCACCCCAAACAAATGCGTGTGACTTGACTCTTTCTACTTTTCTCTATCTCCACCACAAGCCCATTTAAGTCAAGTTAAATAAAGATCAATAAATGATCAAAAAGTCAAGATCGATAAATGATCATCCCATCATTTCTTTCCTAGACTCAGGCAAAGGTCCTTCCCCTGTACTTCAGCCAGTATGATCCCTCTAAAATAAAAATCTGGTGTCAATGGCTTCCCATTGCCTATAGCAGGGTCAGCAAACTATTGCCCACAGGGCAAATCCGGCCCCTAACCTGGTATTTATAAATAAAGTTTTATTGAATCACAGCAATGCGTATTTTTTTAACATGTTATCCATAATTACTTTTGCACTGTGATAACAGAATTGATTAGTTGCAATAGAGACCATAAAGTCCACAGAACCAAAGGTATTTTGCTCTCTGGCCCTTTACAGAAAAACTTTGTCATCCTTGACCCTACAGGATACGATACAAATGCCTTAGCCTGGCTTACAGTGTCCTCCGCAATGTGGCCCTTTCTTCCATCCCTGGTCTCATTTTTCGCCCTTTCTCCTTTGTAATTTTTGCCCTAAGTGGTGTATAGCTCTTCCTCATTCACTAAACTCCCTCCCATCTCTGGTCCTTTTGGATGATCCTTCCCATGTTTCTTAGTTTGTCTCCTCTCACTCATCCTTCAGGACACAGCTTATGAATTGCCTTCCTCAGCAGCCTCCCCTAACTCCCTGGAGGGTCAGGTGCCCCCCTGCAGTTGTCTCACAGACCCCAAATGTCCCTCTTCCATAGCATAGGCCGTGTTACATAGATATAATCTACTCAGGTGTTTACCTCTTTCATTAGGCTGTGAGCTCCATAAGGATATAAGCCTTTGTTATTCTTGAACCTCACCACCTAGTATAGTGCCCAGCACATACTAGGTTCTCAATAATTACTGAACAGACAAATGACTAGGGAAATATTAGTAGCAGTCAGATGGCTTCTCTCCCAGGCTATTAAAAGGATGATATTAGTAGTGAGAGCCTAAAGTGGATTTCCGAGGCTGATTAACTGCCTCCTATCACAGAGCAAGTGCTTAGCAACATGAACAGGGATTGATGGAATATAACAGGGAGAACAGAAGGTCTGGGGCTTTGCCCCACCAGAGTGCAGACAGTAGAGAGGCATGTTGTGTACTCAGAGAGTTCAACCTGGGCTGATGAGGAAGTCTTGAAGAGAAGGGAAAGACAATAGACTTGGCAGCCTGGTGGACCTGGTTTCAAATACAACCTCTGTCACTCCCTAGCTTCCTGACCATGAGCAAGTTACAGTCTCTGAATCTCAATCCCTCTCCTTGAAATAGGCTTCATAATACATTCTCTTTGCTAAGCTGGAGAATTAACATCTGTAGAGTATCCAGGGGAAGCCTGGCACCAAGTGGATACTTATTAAGCAGAAACTCTCCTCCACCCTCTGCCCCTCATCCCAGGCCAGGCAAGGTGATGCTGCTGTGGGAGGCCTGGCAGGCACATGCAGAACTAGGGAAGATCACGCCAGAGGGTGTGGACATGGGCTAGACTCATAGCAGCAAACCATGAGTACAACATGAAAGTGACATTTTGGTGAGCTCAGTTTTAAATACGTTGAACTTTGTGTCTTTGGGAACACCCAAATAGAACTGTCCAGAATGTTTTAAACATTGGCCTCGGCCCCCAAGGAGATATCAGGACTTCTTTGCATAATGTTAGGGTTCTTGTGAGTGTAATTGACATCCAACCCAACTCAACCTGGCTTGAGCAAGAAGGAAAATGTGTTGTCTCCTAGAGCTGGGAAACCCAAGGGTTAGATCTAGCTTCCGGAACTGCTAGATCCAAGAATGTAAAAATGATCATGGAGATTTGGTTCCTAACCAACCTTTCTGCTCTGATTTCTTCACTGTTGGTTTCTTTCTGGGGCAACAAGTGGGCAGCCAACAGCTCTAAGCTCATGCCTGCAGCATTCTCAGCCCAAGAGTAAACAGGGCTTCTCTCTTTTCAATAGTTCCACAAAAATCTCAAGCCTAAGTGAGTCATGTGTCTGAACCAGTCAGAATGGACAGTGGGACTAACAGACCCTCGTCTGTTAGGCCTGAGTCGGTGTTTCCACCTGTCTTTGGGAGATGGGGTAATTCCCACCGAACCATGGGAGCACGAGAGGGCCTCCCCAAAGGATAAAGTGAGGGAGGTGTTGCCTGAAGCAGGAGAATGACACTGGGGAGGTTACAACAATAAGCACAGCAAATGTTCTCCATCAAGGGGAAGGTTGAACTATGAGAACACACAGGATTATGAAGACAGGGAATGGGGTGCTGGTGGTGAGAAAGCACCTTAGAGTGCTTGGAGTCTCCATTCGGTAACTTTGGGAATTCCAAATAATATTGTCTACCCTTGTCAGAGACTTTATTCATCCCTCAATTTTTAGTGACCAAGCTATCAGAACATAATTAGGTGATGCTGTGATTTGAATTTATTACCAATCCCAGATTTCTACTATTGCTGTTGGACTTGTACCATATTGCAATGTGAGCATGGAGATTATTGTATAAATTGTTCTCACTCACATAATCATCGTGATTTTAATTACTGTGTAATCTTTGCTAATTACTGTTGTATGTATCATTTGCTTTGGTGCTGATTTAACACAACTGCTTTTCGTTTGGGTAAAAGATGGCATCACAACTTTTCCTTTTTCTGGGGAAAATTTGCTTTCTGTAAATATTTGCAGCCCCAAACTCTTGGCTTGTGGTTCTTAGTTTGCAATAAAGAGATTTAGATGCCACCGCCACCCCCGTTTGTTTTCATTTGGGATAAGACTAGATTGAATTAGTAAAAATAAAGGTCTAAATTATAGGGTATTGTTTTAAAAATAAAGTTGTATCACTTTCAAGGAAATGCAATTACTCTACTACAGAAATGAAGCCAAGGCTGGGTCATGTGAGGGCTGCTTAAATGATTAGATAAGACTCGTTTGTAATTAGTTCATTAATTACGTATATGTGAATGGATGGTACTTAGCATTAGAAACAGCTTGTTCTCAAAGTAGGTTAAGCATCTGATGCTAATCTTATTTCAATAGTACATTTATTTACTGGTCTCTGCATTCTTAGAGCTAGAGCTCAGAATAATTTCAATACACCCTGAATATACCTAGTGAATGGGCCTCTCACGAATATGGTTTTATGTTTTCCCAGGACATAATGAGTCTTTTAAGTTTTATCAGTGTTACGAAGATTATTGGAAAAGACGTTGAAACTGAACTTGTAGAAATGTTCAATGCAAACACATTTACCATGGACCTAAGGCCCAAGTAAGTGGGAAAACAGGTGAAGTCTGGATGTGGACATAGGATTCATACTTAAGACCCGCATCCCTCTCAGACAGGCTTCCATGGAAAGAAAGGTTGTTTCTGTGTAGGACTCCAAGTCTTGGAAGTTGGAGCTGCAGGACCTTTCACAAAATTTGAGGCTTACCTAAGTTAGGTCCAAGTTTGTTTAAAACCATTTGGATTAGTCATTGATGCTTAGAACCCGTGGTTCTCTGATTGAAATTAAAGTTTTTTTCTTTCTTTTTAAATTTCAGATTGATAAGAGGGTACAAATGTTTAGGTTACTTTTTCATTTCTAAGGTAAAGTGCAAGTTATAATTGTGCCCTTTACCCAGAGGGCGTGCACCCATTGTGCACCTTAGGTGAGATCCTGCAAATCACCTTCCCTCCTCAGCCCTCCCCTTTCCCTTCTCCCTCCCCTCTCTCTAGACTACACTTGCATTTTTTTCCTGTGGGCATGTGGTTGTTTATATATTGGTTTCCTATTACTATTTACATACTATTGCATACTTCCCCCCAACCCCCTTTCTTTTGGTACTTTACTAAGAAGAATGTGTTTCAACTCCATCCAGGGAATCACAAAAACTATACAGTCTTCATCTTTTTTATGGCTGAATAGTATTCCCTGGTATACACATACCACAGTTTGTTAATCCATTCATGGGTTGATGGGCACTTGGGTTGATTCCACGTCTTGGCAATTGTGAATTGAGCTGTAATAAACATTATAGCGCAAATGTCCTCGTGGTAAAATGATTTTTTTTTTTCTTCTGGGTAGATGTCTAGTAATGGGATGTCTGGATCAAATGGAAGGTCCACTTTTAGTTTTTTGAGAATTCTCCATATTTATTTCCATAGAGGTTGTATTAGTTTGCAGTCCCACCAGCAGTGCAAAAGTATTCCCTTTTGCAGATTTGGGATTTTGTGATGTCGGCTAATAAACTTATTGAAATATACATACAGAAAAGTACATCATGATAACATTTTCAAAAATACAGATTCTAGCTATGTAATTATTCCCAAATCAAAACTAGACCATTTGAATTAATCATTGATGCAACAGTCTGTGGTTCTCTGATTGAAATTAAAGTTTTATGGAAATGGTTTTATACAAACTTAAAGCTAACTTAATTAGGGATTGTAGGTGCCCCTGAAACCTCCTGTTATTCATCTGAGTCATGATATTTTCATTCTCCAGAGATATCCACCATCCTGACTTCTAACATAAATATGGCTGTTTTTGAACTCTAAGTAGAATGGAAGTATCTGGGATATATATTCTTTTGTACGTGGCTTCTCTTTCCCTATATATTTGTGAGATCCATCCATGTTATTGCATGTAGTAGTGATTCATTTGTTTTTGTTCTGTAGTCCATAAGCGTCATTCCAAACTGGGGACAATTTTCTGTGCATTCACATGTACACAGAGAGGACAGTTCACAATGTCCAAAGACCTTTTTGGCTGTCACAACTGGGGGATAAAACTGATATCTAATTGGTACAGATCAACGATGCTGCCAGTTATCCTACAACGCAGGAGAGAGGCCTCATAGAATATCTGGTCCAAAATGGCAATTATGTTACCTAAGAAGCCTTACTAAGTAAAACAGGTGAAGTCTGGATGTGGATGCAGACTTCATTATGTAAATGTAAAATAATTAATTCATTCTGTTATTTATAGATATTTAGGTAGTTTCTAATTTCGTATTATAATGAATAGTAGTACTAGGAACAATCTTGGGTGGCGCCTGTGGCTCAGTGAGCAGGGCACCAGCCCCACATACTGAGGGTGGTGGGTTCAAACCCAGCCCTGGCCAAACTGCAACAACAGCAAAAAAAAAAAAAAAAAAAAAAGGAAAAAAAATAGGAACAATCTTATACACATCTTTTGTTGCACGAGTATGCAGATTTCTGTTGGGTTTGGACTCAGTAGATTGCTAGGTCATGGATGTATTTTCATCTTTGGGAAATACTACCAAAATATTTGTTGCAATTTAGGCTCCTACCAGCAGTGAATGAATGCTACACTTTCTCCACATCCTTGTTAACACTTGTTTTTTTACTTAAAAAAAATCCAGCTACTCTAGTGGATATGAGTAGTGTCAGTTTTTGGTCTTAACTTGCATTTCCCTGATAAATAAATATTTCTGTGTGCTTGTATCTTTGTTTGAATATCCTTTTTTGGAAATGTCTGAGAAGTTTTTGTCCGTTACTTTTTTTTTCTTTATCCAACTCTTTTGTATTGCTTGTAGGAGTTCTTTATACATCCAGGTGCAAGTCCTTTATAGGGTGTATGGATATATTCCCATTAGTGACTTGCCTTTTTCACTTCCTTAAGTGCTCTATTTTGATAAGCAGACTTCTTAATTTTAATATAACCTAATTTATATTTTTTCCTGTATAGTTGATGCTTTTTATGTACTGTCGAAGAATCACTTGCCTACTTTTGAATTATGAAAATATTCCCTTATTTTTGTCGATGCTGTATTAATTTACTTTTTATATCTAGATATATGATGCAGAAGGAATTCATATTTCTTTATGGCATAAGGGAGGAATTAAGATGCACTGTTTACCATATGTCCAGTTGGCCCAGCATGTATATTTTACAGACATAATATGTTCCACAGTGTACAACAGTATTGTTTTATAGTCTATCAAATGATCTTATATGTACAGATACGTCTCTGGACTCTGTTCTTTTCCACTTTTTAAATACATCCATCTATGAGATGATGTAGCACAGCTTTGGTTAATGTAACTTTATATAGCAAGTCTTGATATCTGGGAATAAAAAATTTCCATATTAATTTTTCTTCAAGATCAACAAGTGACTTTCAGGTTAAAAATATTCCTCTTTCCAGAATTTGGCCCCTACTTTGATGGCTCTCCAATGTCCTTGCATTTGAATTCTCCTTTTCTGGTTTTTCTAAGCAGGGATTTGCTCTGGTGAAAGCTAATCTGTCATATCTGGAAGATGAATGCTGAGCTAGACTTTTATTCCCTTTGCTACATAAACTTTTTTTTCTTCATTTCCATTCCTAAGAAGAACGCAGTTTCACTCCTATTTTCCCATAGTCATAGCTTAACAAATCTACCTCCCCCCCAGAATATAAGTTCCTTAAAGGCAAGGGATATTCATTTCTTTATTGATGGCATCTGGCATCATGACACTCAATAAATGATCCAGATGGACATAAGGAGAGATGAATGGATGAAGAATTAACACTGCCTTTTCCTGGGGAACTGGGAGCTTTTGTGAGTAAGTCTGAGTCTGTATGTGACTACTGTGATTTCACCATAGTCAGTTGGGGCAGTGTCCTGGATAGACAAGGAAGGGATGCATCAGTTTATTTAAACTATGTTGAACCCAAGTTGGATCTGTAATCTAACTAGAGACTTTAGTTATTCTACATATATAAAATTATTTTCTTTCAAAGCATTGTGAAAATTATATTAGAAGGTAAAAACTTAGATTTTACAGACGGCGCTTTCACTGTTCATCAGCCTGTGGGACTCAGAAACCTCTTTTCCTTCCCCATTTTTCCAGGTGTACAATGAGAGGCTCATACCAGATGAGGTCCCAGCTCCCTCTCAATCCTGATATCTCAGAAGTTGATAACATCCTATAGGAATGAAACGAGGCTCTCACCTTGGGCTTAGAAATACAGAGAACTCACTCTAGATTGGGTACTGGTAGTCAGTTTGGAATGTTGTTTTTAAGACAAGAGAAGTTGCTTTGACGGACAGATGAGAGCGTTGGTGGGGCCTGGACTCAGCAGCCCCGACCGGGCAGGTGGGGCCTTTGGTACGTCCTCTCTACACTCTCCCAGGCCCTTCTCTTTTTATTCCTACATTCCTTCATTCTTTCCAGTCCGTGAACTTTCCTTGAGTATTCTTTTGGTGCTGAGGATTGAGGATTCGTAGAAGGATACAGTCTAGTCCAGAAACTAGCATTTTTGTTGGGAGAAAAAAAATATGTAAATAAACCATTATTGCACGGGTGGGGGAGAGAGCACAGCAGGCTCTGGAAGTCAGGAGAGGCCCCAGCCCTACCTAAGGTGGGTAAAGGCTTTCTAGGGGACACTATACCTGGGCTGAGCATCGTAAAGTGAGTAAAAATGTCTGATGTTGTTCTTTATTATAGAGCAATGGTTTTTCAGAATCACCTGTGCAGGGTCACTTCCTTCCCCTTTTACTTCCTGCCTTCTTCTATTTTTTGACAATAGAAATGTGTGAGTTTCATCAACTATTACCTTCTGCCTTAATTTGATAATTGCTAGCATTTTCCACACTGACATCATTTCTATCCTTAGCTCCTTCTCTACTTGTATCATACATCCAAACAGATTGTCCCCCTCCCCTCCCCTTCCCTTCCCATCTTCCTTCCCTTTCCTTTTTTCTGTACCTCAAATATGAAAATAAGTTGAAAACATCATGACAGTTCCCCTGAAATAGTTTCACATCTTTCTCCTAAAAAAGTCATTTCCTAACTATTGCACCAACATCACATCTAAGAAAATTAATACATCCATAAAATTGTCTCAGATCTCAACATTCCTATCCCCCAGCCATCCTAAAAGTGCCTTGTATTAACTGTCTTCTTAAAAAAGAAGAAGAATATCATTACATTTGATAATGTTTCTTCAATCTCTTAAAAAAATAATAACAGACTATTTTAGAGGACTTATAAGTTTACAGAAAGATTGAGCAAAAAGTACAGACAGTTCCCATAAACTCCCTCTTCCCTTGCAGTTTTCCCAATTATTAACATCTTGCACTAATCTTTAGTCTCTTTTAGAACTGGAACGATGCCTTTATTCACCCGACCTCCACCAAAATTGATTTTTTTTTGTTAAGAGTTCCAGATGTGGTTGTAATGAGCAACTCTACGCAGAAGCCACTGGTCTTAGTACCTAGTAGCCAGCAAGGGGCAAGGCCAAGGCTGACCCACAGAAAGTGTGTAGGCAGGGGTCCACTGAGAGCAGTTCTCTGTACTAGTTTTAAAAAATGTCAAGGACTCAGCACTTCCTTAAGCATCAGAGAGAACAGAAGCAAGCTTTGAGATTTATCATGTCTGATAAAAACTGTCATAAGGAATGTGGGATATTTATGGCATTGGTTTCCTGACTCTCGTCCACACCTTCAAGCCAGGAGAGGCCAGGCTTGGCACAGTTGCTGCTAATTTCCCTGGTTGTTACTCACCATTGAGCCTGCTTCCTTGGCCGTCCCACCAGCTGGCATTCTCCTGGCTTTGGTCTTCCCTCTCTATGAGGTGGCCTTCCAAAGCTACATTTCTTTGTGTGTGAAAGATGTCAGTCCTTGCTTGTCAAGGGTTTTTCGGGTTGGATAAGCTAATGATTGGAGAAGGAATCCTATGCTCCTTCTCGGAGTGTCTCTGCTGACACACCACCCCCATGCAAATTCTGTTCTCATCCAAAGCCCCCCTCCCCTAGAAAGGTGCATGCCAGATGCAGGTACGTCTGCTCTGTCTCTTACCAGCGTCCTGTTGCATTGAGAGCCTGTGGTTCACAGTTTATCTGGAATTTCTTTCACTGCTGACCTTTCTTTGTGTGTTTGTTGGGATTCCACACTTATGGTGGAATGCTCTTCAGGAGGAGAGGCAGCCCGTCTTCCACTGCTGTGAGACCAGCAGAGTCAGAGTCAGAGAGACCCATGTGAGAGTCCTGGTGCTGCTTCCTCCTCAGCAAGCCCATCTGCCTCTCTCTGCCTCAGCTGCTTCTTCTGTAAAATGGAACAATAAGGGCATAGAGCCCAGCTGCCAGGAGGCAAGGTGCCAGAGTTGGACTCCTGGGTTTAAATCCACTTATTACAGGATAAATTACCTCTCCTTTCTGAGCCTCATTTCTGACCTGGGGAGATTACAACAATAGTATCTACTTTAGAGAATTACCGTGAAGATAAAATTGATTCATGCCCACAAAGTCTAAAGGCACAATACACAGCAGCTAGATGTTATTATGTGGAATTCACCTGCATGCCATGGTTGCTGGATAAATGCCTCACGTTACCTGCGTCAGGCACAGTTCTTGGCACCATGTCAACCTTTATTATAGACTAGCAATTGTTGTATGATTTGGACTTAGTTACCAAATCTTCAGAGCATCTTAAAAAGACATTTAGTTTCCCATCCCAGGCCTCACCAGTATTAAAGAACATCAATATATTTTTAATTTCCTCTTTAATTTCAGGGTGTGGATGACAAATGGGGTGACAACAAGCCTCTGGGGATGATTCATGGTGTCGTTAAATCTGCATCAAATTTCCTGCAGCTACAATCGGCCCAGGTTCTGACCAGTCTCAGACCTGGGGATTATATTTTTTTGCTGTGTGATTACATCTAATGCCAGTGAATACAGCTTCTCCTTAGACACTGACTTGGACCTCACATTTTTTGCTCATTATATCTCAGTGGATTTTGAAAAACACATGTATGTGTAGATGTAAGATCAACACGTTGTGGTTTCCTCTTAGCCTTCTGCCCGGTGGGTTCATGATGTAGCAGAAGGAGAAAGAATTAGCTTCAGATCTTGCCAACGTGGGTTCAAATCCAGGCCCTGCCTCTTCCCAGTATGACCCTGAGCAAATGGATTCTCACCGGTCAGCCTCAATTTCCTTATCTGTGAAATGGGGTGATGATACTGATTTGATGTAAACAAACTATGTGTACATGCAGGTGCCTTCTTCATTCTTCAACCGCTAGTCAAGAAGTATCTGCTACTGTGGTTGGCAGCAGAGATAAGACAATTGAGGCACGTTACAAGATGACCTGGCAGGCAGGATGACCGTCGCAGTAGCTGCCTTGTTCTGAGGCTGAACCAGCCACTTCCATCTCCACCTCCCTTTTGGTGCTTCTCAGAACAGGCTCATACTTGGGAATTGTTTATTCTTGAACATCTTCCCTCAATGTTGAGGTTATTAAAAAAAAGAAAGATTCCAACAAGTGTTCAAATTTTTAAATATACAAGGTCAGACAATTAAATTCAAGAAGTCATCCTAGAAAAAGTGCTTTGAAGGGTGGACTGGGAGCTGGCGTTGGTGCACTGCTTCCCAAGGGGTGGACTTTGAAGGTGACCCGAGTGATATTCAGCAGGGAGGTATGTAGCATTTTTTTCTAGGATGGGTTCATGAATGTAAGTTGTCTGACCTCAGGTATTATTAGTAGTGCTTTGAAATGAAGCTTGCAGCGGTAACAGATACAAGTTTAACTGTGGTGTCCTCTGCCTTGCTGGAACACAGGGAGTAGATGGAGGTAGGGCTGGCCAGCACCCGTGAGCACTGAGGATGGACACCACATGTATCATCTCTAATTCCCAACAAGATCCTACAACCCAGGACTCTGTCATTCCCATTTTCACATCTGAGCGAGTTCAGGCTCTAAAAAATAGCTGGCTCGGAAGAGACAGAGCTAGAATTTGAACCCAGGCCTATCTGTTTCTGGAGTTCTTTTTCAATTGATTTTTTTAACCATGCTTGTTAGAAAGAGTAGAAATATCAGTATACCTGAATTTTCATATCCCAGTTTACTTAACAATCCTGCAGACCTTGAAGCAATTAATACTTAGAGCATTTTCACATAAATGCTCCTGTTATTCATCAATTTATTTAATTGACATTTATTGGAACCTACTATGTGGCAGACACTGGAGCATCACTCATAAATTGAGCATGTACTTATTAAGCGCCTACTATGTGCCAGAGGACTGAAAGTCACTCATTCATCCAACACATCCTTACGAAGAACCTGCTATGTACCATGACCCTGGTGCTGCCCCCATTCACTCAATACAGATTTACTAAGCACCTTCTATGTGCTAGGACACCATTTGAGGCATTGGTAGCAGTGAATACGGTGAATAAAAATCTCCGCTCCCATGGAGCTCTTATTTTCACAACAGTGCAAGTTGGCCTGCAATAGGTTCCCCCATTTTACAGCTGAGAAAACTGAGGCCTAAAGAGGTTAGGTCAGGATCCCAAGGCCCCATGGCTAGCAAGTGGCAGAACCTTACAAGATCCCAAGCCATAAAGACGTTCTCTGGATGAGGTGACATAGGAATTGCTATTAATATTAACACTGTGTGTCATATCCCAAGCTCTGGAAAAGATTGCAAAGAAGGCTGCTCCTGGTTGTGGGGTCAGCTAAGTTGGGGTTGCAACCCCATACCTGCCACTCCCCAGCTGCGTGTGCGTGCCGAGGTCACCATGCAACCTCTCTGTAACTGGAAGTCATGGGGTCCGAGGAAAGAAGAGCTGACAGCAAGTTCTCCTCTGTATCCCTGGTTTCCAGCATGGTGCCTGACACGCAGTAGGTGCTCAGCCATGGGTAGCCATGGTAGTTAATTGACTATCTCCTTTACCCAAAGAGGTATGCCAATTGGCTGTTCCTTTCTGGACTGACTATGGGGCAGACAGTGGAAGTCCCCAAGATCTTTCTGGAACCTTGCCCCCTCCCATCCTGTCCACACCTATCTCCCAGCAACTCAGAGAGCCTTGTTTTCATCATCCCGCCCCCTGGCCCAGGCTCTGGGAGGCAAGCAGGGCAGCATCCTGACTAGGCTCTATCTCCCGACCATGCAGTGCCAGTGCAGCCCCATCTGAGCCACGCCACCCTGTAAGGAAGGCTGGGACCAAGACATAAAAGTCTTCCCCAAGCCCTTGGATGAAATTAGAAAAGATATATTTAGAGGGTCCAAAGCTGGGACAGGAAAGGACAGGGTCATTCAGCTTCCTACAGCAGAGCTTGGGATCCTGACTCCAAAGCCTACAAGAAGATGCCTTAACTCAGATTGAAACATGCCATCTCAACACAGAAAGGAGGGGATGCGAGGACGCTCTTACCCTGATGGACAGGATGATAGGGACAGGAGCCCAAGCCAGCAGTCCCAGGGCTGTCGGTGGACTCTGCAAGTCCTCTTCCTCCACAAGGGAGGAAGCATTCAGCCCCGCGTGGCAGGTGGCTGCTTTCTCTCTTCCCTGCTTCCCTTCCCCACCTTCCTCCCTCCTTCCTGCTTCCCCCCTCCACCTCTTTTCTCCAGCCACCCCGGAGTCTCACTGCAGGGCTTGTGCTCCTGCTTCAAACAAGCCATTCTGGAAAGGTGGGACTCAGTCCACTCTGACCCCAAGACGTTGGGCCCTCACCCCCTTCCCCTGCCTCCAGCCTGGATCTGCGTGGCTGCCACACCTTGTGGAAGGCATTGCATCCCTCGTGGGGTGATGAGCCTGTGCCCTCTCCACCTGGACAGCAGAATTCCCAGCCTGCAGCTTGCAGGGTCCCAGGGCTCTAGCTGCTTCTCCATGGGCCCCACTGTCTCACTTACATGCAAAGTTGAAGAAAGCAGAGCCTCAGCAGTGGGCTGGCAAAGCACCTGCAGCACATCCCTCTCTCTCCCTCCTGCCTTTGCCTTCAGTCCCCTTCCTTCCCCTCCTCTAGACCCCTCCTGCCTCTTCCTCAGCCACCTCCCCAACCCAGTCCTCCTTTAGCTCCTCTTGCTTGTCCTGCTTCCTCTAATTCTCCCTCTCTCCTGCTTGCCTTGTCCCCTTGCCCTCTCCACTTTCCTCTTCCTTGTCTATGTAGATTGGATCCTACAAGATTTTCTGAGCACCTGCTGAGTGCTGGGCTCAGTATTAACTCAGGAGTTGCAGAAATGACAGGGCTGGACGTGGTGGCTCACACCTGTAATCCCAGCACTCTGGGAGGCAGAGGCAGTAGGATCAGCCTGCCTGGGCAAGAATGAGACCCCTGTCTCTACCAAAATATGGAGAAATTACCTAGGTTTTGTGGTGGGTACTAGTCCCAGCTTCTCAGGGGGCTGAGGCAGGATGATTGCTTGAACCCAGGAGTTTGAGGATGCTGTGAGTTAGGCTGCTGCTGTGGCACTTTAGCCTGGGTGACAGAGTGAGACTCTGTCTCAAAACAAAAGAAAAAAAGGAAGGAAGGAAAGAAGAAGGAAGGAAGGAAGGAAGAAAAGAAAGGAAGGAAAGAAAGAGAAGAAAGAAAAGAAAGGAAGGAAAGAGAGAGAGAGAGAGAGAGACAGAGAGAGAGAGAGAAAACAGTCAGTAGAGTCCTGCCAGGCCAGGCTTATGTTCTGTGAGTTCCTGCCTCCCCATTTTATGCTTTCTTTTCTAGGTCCTTAGCTCAGCTTCCCTCCTCTTCCTCTTGCAACTTATCTTCCCTTTCTCTTCTCTTGCTCTGCCCTGGTAACTATAACCACTGGTGGTTATGGGAGCCTGGGGGAACGGGACAAGACAGCAGAATTCTAAGCTTTGGTGACAGGAGCCTCCGACGATGCCACCCTCACGTGTCTAGGACACATTCATCACACCCACCTCCTTCTGGGGCCAGGACAGGACCAAGATGACTTTTGTCAGCTCTGCAGCAGCCCACTGCCCCTGGCAGCTCCAAGCTGTTTATTAAAAAGGAAAAAAAAAAAAAAAAAAAAAAAAGAAAGAAAAAAGTAAAGAAAAGAAAGTACAGACCTATGTGAATGCCTATTCTGAAGCAATAATGTTGACAAATACACCTTTGGGTCATCATAAAGCAGTCTCCATCTCTCCCAGCCTGTGTCCAGTGCTGGGAGGCAACCCTTCATCTTACAAATGACAAGATTCAAGGTCACCTGCCCATTCATTCTTCTAAGCATCCCTCTTTGAACTTCAACTGAGGCTTCCATTGAGTCCCAATGAAGGAAATGATTGGGCTCTGAAAATCCAGAGATTAGGAGTAGTGATAATAATCATACTTCATTGTTTTGTGTGTGTATGTGTTTTTGAGACAGAATCTCACTCTGTCACTCAAGCTTGAGTGCCATGGCATCATAGCTCAGAGCAACCTCAGACTCTTGGGCTTAAGTGATCTTCCTGCCTCAGCCTCCTAGCAGCTGGAATTACCACCTTTCACCACAACACCTGGCTGGTTTTTCTATTTTTAGTAGAGATGGAGTCTCACTCTTGCTCAGGCTTGCCTCAAGCTCATGAGCTGAAGCAGCCCACTTTCCTCGGCCTTCCAGAGTGCTAGGATTACAGGCGTGAGCCACGACACCTGGCCACCCTTTATTGTTAATAACTAATCATGAACAACCATTCATTATCAGTCATTAATTGTTCACATAAACAGCAACTGCCACTGAAGGATTAGGTGCTAGACATAGTACCGAGGGCTTTTCTTTCATGCTCCTACCTGCCCCACGAGGTCGGCACTGTGACCAGGGTGGGGCATTGGAAGGTGTACTTTAGGAAATGAGAACAGCAAGTGCGAACCAGGAAGCAGGGGGGGTCTTGGCCTATCCCAGGAAACCAGTATAGCTGAACACAGTGGGATGGGGGTGGGGGGATCCCAGGAAGAGCACAGGTGATGGTGAGGCGAGGAAGAGAGGTGGCAGCTCACCTGTACCACCAGCTTGACCCTGTCCTCCCCACTATCCCTAGATCATAGTGTCAATTCTCTCCCACCCATCTGACATGGTGAATAAGGAGAGGCAGATGATCCCAGCCCCTGTGAGTGTCATCCTGCCAGCCCCAGAGGAGATAGGCTTGTGGGATGCTTGAAGCTGTGTCCTCAGGAGCTCCGGGAGGCAGTGTTTAGGTGCCTGCCTTAGTCTGTTCTGGCTGCTATAGCAAAAATACCATAGTCTGGGCAGCTCATAAACAGCAGAAATTTGTTTCTCACAGTTCTAGAGGCTGGTAAGTCCGAGGTCCAGGTCCTGGTGTATTTGGTTTCAGTTCAGAGAAGGCCATCTTCTCACCGTGTACTCGCAGGGTGGAAGGGGGAGGAGGAGCCCTCTGGGATTTTCCATAAGGGCCTTGCTCTCATGACCTAGTCACTTCCCCAAAGGCCTCATCTCCTAATGCCATCATACTGGGGATTAGGTTTCAACACACAAAGTTTGGGAGGATACCATGTTCAGTCCCATCCCTACCCATCTCCCTGGAAAAGGCCCTGACTCCCTCCCGTTCCTTCCAAGGCACTTCCTCCAGGGACCTTTGGCTCGGCTTCCTCTCCAGACTCAAAAGCCACTGGGAACGTTGTGGTCAGTTCTTTTTCTCCTAAACTGTCGTTTGTGTTTGTGGGTAAAAGTGGCAGTTTCCAGCTAGGTAAGCAGGAAGTCTTGTAGCAGAATCCCGACCACCCTGGCATATAGAAATCTGAATGCTGCAATTGTCCAGATTTACGGTTCGAGCAACACAAGCACTCAGAGGCGTGGATCCGTCTCACGGTTGGAAACCTGCATTTGTATTGCCCTCCACCTCTGTTCAGGGCTGAGCCTGGGCCTTTGTCTGCAATGCCAGCATTCTGACATTTGCTACCTCTTTTGCTTCTGTATAAATTATAACTTTGCTAGTGGGCAGGAAGGTGGTCATTTCTCCTACAGGGAGGACAAATAGATTGTATTTATGAAAGGAAGGATGAATGAACTCCAATCTCCCTCCTTTTAAATGAGGCCCTTTATTGTATAGTCTGTAATTTTGCCCTACCGTGAGGCTCCTGCATTCTCCAGGCTGAGTGTTTTTGGAGTTGCTGCAGCCAACTCCCTTCTGCATTAAAGCCTTGTCTGGTGTAATCCCAGAATAGCAACCGTCTGTCCACTGGGGTATAGTCTTATCATCAAGTTGGTTTCATGTGAATCTTTTCTCCTGGGGGGAGAAGATCGATGTACCTACCCCCTAGAAACTACACCACATGAAACAATTGGGGCTATTGTACAGCGTCCCACAGATACACACGTTTGGGTATTTGATTCCAGGAAACCCCACTCAGTGGGACTGTCCTCCAGGCCAGGCCCTAAATAAATAAATAATCCCTGTGTGCCCTCTTTTAGTCTTGAAGGAAGCAAATTACTTATTTCACAGTAGGCTTTGGGATGATGGGTCCTATCCTGTCAGATATAATGCCTCATAAATCTAATTCATCCTTCCTTGCTAGTTTTAATCTCCTCCAATGTACTTAGCTGGGTTTAATTATAGACAGAAATTGCATTTCAGAAAGCAACAAGAAATCATTTACATGGCTTGAATTTGCACATTAAATCATATGGTTCATTTGAGAGTGTGGTAGGAATGGCATTTCCAAAGAAAAATAATATTAGTGCCTATGCTTAGTGGCTCTCACACCAATTGTACAAATTGTATGAATTGCACAATTTCCACTGACTACATTTTTCTTCCTGCACAGGCTGAACGAAGAGGCCGGGGATGCTGAGACCACCCAGTCGGTATCTGCACTGCGCAGAGCGCAAGGTGTCCGTAGCACGAACTCAGGAGACAAGTCTGTCTCTCTCCACTCGGTCTGCCCGAAAAAGTACTGTCATTTTGGGGATGGCGAAGGGTTCGGTGTTAAGAGAAAGCCCATGGACAGATTAGAAGCTCCATCTTCCTCCCAGAATTCTCAGAGTACGGATACATCCCCGCTGTCGAGGGGAGACAAGCTGCCCAGTCCTTCCGCAGCCCTCTCGGAGTTTGTGATAGGCCTCCGGAGAAAAAGAGCCCAGAGAGGCCACGGGTCGGTGCTGGGGCTGGAGGACTGGCCCACTCTTCCCATTTACCAGACCACCGGGGCTTCCACACTAATGAGAAGCAGGGCCAGCAGTGATGAGGGAGACCTCTCGCTGAGGTATGGGGCAAAATCACCCATGGAAATGGAAGGGGCCTCGGGGACATCAGCTGGTCTCCCCAGGTCCACCAGTCTGAAATGCATCTCTTCAGATGGTGTTGGGGGCATGGCCCTGCTACCTGAGAAGCCAAAGACCCGGTTCAGTTCCTGCGAGTCCCTCTTAGAATCCACACCAAACTTGGGGAGAAAACTAAGCTCCTCGAGTGCCCCCAGGGACACGCTCTTGTCTCCCACACTGCGTCCTCGGAGGCGGTGTCTGGAGTCCTCAGTGGATGACGCAGGCTGTCCAGACCTGGGAAAGGAGCCACTTGTCTTCCAGAACCGCCAATTTGCCCACCTGATGGAGGAAGCTGTAGGCAGTGACCTGTTCACTTGGAAGCTCCCCAGCCTCAACTATGAACACAAGACCAAAGTGGACTTTGACGACTTCCTTCCAGCCATCCGGAAGCCTGAGACACCTACGTCCTTGGCCAGAGCTGCCAAAGATGGGCAGGACAGTTGGAGGCATTCAAGTGCTCACTTTGAGATGGAAGATTCTGATCGTTCCTTCCTCTCCGGGATCAAGACTGTTTTGAAAAAGAGCCCAGAGCCCAAGGAGGACCCTGCTCACCTGTCTGATTCATCTTCATCCTCCAGCTCCATCGTGTCCTTCAAAAGTGCCGACAGCATTAAAAGTCGTCCGAGAGTCCCACGACTCGCAGGTGACGGTGGTGAGCAAACGTCCTCTGAGCACCGAGAGCCAGAGGTGGGGAGGAAAGATAATGACGTGGAGAGCATAATGAAGAAGTATCTCCAGAAGTAGCAACGAGCTCAGGTAAAAGCAACAGGGTGGGGCCGTTATTCTCAGGGAAGGAAACAGGAGGGTTCACCCAGGTCTGGCAGCCTGGTGAGAACAGGTGCTGCCTTTAATGCCGGGACTGAATTCTCTAGAGACAAGAGTTGGAGAGGTTTTAGCTAAAGTAATGCGTGGCTGGTTGAAAAGCTTATCAGAAGCCCTTGCTGTATTTTTGTTGTTTAAAATGCAGCCTCATGGGAAGGCAAGCGGGTCTAGCACAGTGGTTTTCAACCTTCCTAAGGCCGCGACCCTTTAATACAGTTCCTCATGTTGTGGTGACCCCAACCACAAAATTATTTTCGTTGCTACTTCAGAACTGTTCATAATTTTGCTACTGTTATGAATTGTAATGTAAATATCTGATATGCAGGAGACCCCCAAAGGGGTCATGACCCACAGGTTGAGAACTGCTGGTCTAGCAGGATGATGTCAAAGAAGGTAACAGACTTCCCAAGTTTCCCTCCTAGTGTTACTTTCTCAATCCCATTCTACCTGGGGTCGGGAGAGCTACAGTGGCATTCTGTCCACATAATGAGGGGAGGCTTATGGGGGGATCACAGATGCACGAAAGGCCAGCTGCAAGAGGCCTTTAGAACAGTGGAGTCCAATTCTTGCATTTTATAAAGAGTGAAACTGAGGCCCCAGGTCTGGGGGGGGGGAGGGGCGTGAAAATGCAAAGATGTCAGAGAAGTAAGTTCTCTCGTTCCCTCCCTCCTCCTCCTAGCTCTAATCCCCGCATGTCTCAGAATACAGGTAGGAAAGGGAATTCATTGCTAATAATGGTTTACATGTATTGAGCAAATATGCCAGGCAGCCCTCTAACTCTTCATAACCCAACCCGTGCTTAGTATTATTTATTTCTATTTTACAGGCTGAGAAACCAAGGTTCAAACATGTTAAATTCCTTGTACAAAAATTATCAAGGCAGATCTGGGATTCAAAACTCTAGAATCCGTACATTTAGCTGTAATATTTTCCTTAGGATTACTGACTCCAGCCATCTTCGTGAATGCAATTATAATGAGCCGCAGCCCTTGTAAATCTCCCAGTCACTGAATCTTAGGACTCTCTACAGCTCCAGGCTAAGGTGGTCCCGCAATCACACGTGGTTGCTCCAGCATGTGCCTTGTCACAACCCCCAGGCCACCTTGACTCAAATGAGCCACACATCCTCCACTTCTGAAGACCTGCTTCTTTGAGAGGCTCCCTCAGCCCATCAAAAAGCCATTGCCCCTTCCGTGGAGATGGGCTTGGGCTATATTAGAGCAAACGAATTTGACTTAACATGGCCTTCTCTCTGCTCTCAATTACTGAGTAAAGATCCAATATTCATTTACATTATTATATTCCCGGGGAAATGGAAAGCAGTTTCAAAGGCCAAGTAAAGGGCACACGTCTGTAAGGGGAAGAGTCCTTAGCATACGTCATCATGGAACATCTTGTCTCTGCTGTTCTTTTTAACTCCCCTTTTCTCCCCAAGCAAGGTTATTTTCTGAGGATGCTAGTTTCGATCTATTTGCTATGTTTCCAGCCTCAGCCCCCTGATGCAAATGTACGGGGGGCCTTCAAACTAAATAAACTAAATAAGCCCCTCAAAGCTCAGTTCTTCCTGCAATGAGACCTTGGACAAGTCATGCAGTATTGCTGAATCTCTGTGTCCTCAGTAGAAAATGGGGATAATGATACTGCTGACTACCTTAAGTGACACTGCAGGTTACATGAGCATCCGAGAGATTTCCAGCAGAATGTGGCACCCAGAGGATGCCATGAACGCCAGGTTACCCTGAGCTTGGACATTTGGGAAATCCTGTCCCAGCTTTTTCTCCACTTGCTTCCCTCACCACCTACACCATTCCTCTCGACAAAGTTGCAGCAGTAATGCCACCTGGGAATACAGAATGCCACCTCACTCATTCTCTCCATCAAAACATACTCTTCTTCCCATTCATCAAACCTGATCTCCATTTGCTTTCAGCCTCCTGAGATGCAGCTGCCCTTGAAGACCTCTGACTCCACAACTGTTTGGAAAGAGACTGACCAGGTGTCCCTTGGGCCCTCAGTCTGGAGCCAGCCAGCAAGGCCACCCTCAAGAGGAAAGATGGGCCCACAGAGGCAGATCCCATGGGGACACTGGGCTTCCAGCATTCTTGGTCTGAATAAAATAAAGTGTTGGCTCCCTGGCAGCTGTGCCTCCTCTCTGTTCTATGACCATGCTATCTGCTTCTTCGAGGGGCTCACTCAGTCCATCAAAAAACCATTGCCCCTTCCATGGAGATGAGATTAGGCTATATCAGAGGAAACTGGGGCTCTGGGAGGTTGATAGGGCATAGCTAGGGTGGAGCTGTTTCAAAGAACAGAACTGACCCAAACCGTTTTTAGGTTGAGGTGTACATGGCTATTTCTCTCCCTCTGTGTCTACAAACCACAACCTTCCTCTTCTCCTTCATCTGCCAGTTTCAGCTCAAGTATTACCTCCTCCAGGAAGTCTTCCCTGATATCTCAAACTGAAATCAAGTCTCCTTGTCCATGCTCCCTTAATCCCCATACTTGTGCCATCGTATTTCCCTTGTTTATTTATTCATCCATATATATTGTGTGTATGTGTAAGTGTATGCAAGCATGCAAGAACTTTCGATGAATGAATGAATGAATGATACCATGAACAAATAAATGAGTCCAGGCACCCTGAATGCATCTGACACCCAGATGTACATGCATCCCTACAAATAAATGTGCACCTGTAGAAAGTTTAAGAACCTTGAACTTAACCCCTTTTTACAAAGGTGAAACTAGTATATATATGCCCATATTTGGGTAGCAAACTGCCTCTTGGAAGACTCCTCATGATGTCAACTCCATCTCCTACCCCAGATGTGCCTCCATCCCTAGTGTCCCTCTGGTAGAGCCAATCATAGCTTTCACCAGAGAGAGGGAATTCTTGTTTGGGTCCTTGGTGTATTAGTTTGCTAAGGCTGTTGTGGTGAATTACTACAGATATGGTGGTTTAAATAAAAGAAATTTATTGTTTCATAGTTCTAGAGGATCAAAGTCCAAAAATCAAGGTGTCAGCAGGGTTATTTTCTTCTGAGAGCTGTAAGGTCCTCTGTCCTTAATCAGAAGATTGCCCCTCTCCCCGGTCTCTTCAAATTGTTGTTCTTTGGTCTATGTCTGTATTTCTCCTTTTCCTGTTAGATAAAGGCCCATACTAATGAACTTGTGTTTGCTTGATTACCTCTGTAAGGACTCTACCTGCAAATAAGGTCACTTTCTGAGGTACTGGGCATTAGAACTTCAATATCTCTCTCTCTCGTTCTCTCTCTCTCTCTCTCTCTCTCTCTCTCTCTCTCTCTCTCTCTCCTCTCTTTTTCTGCAGTTTTAGGCCAGGGCCGGGTTTGAAACCACCACCACCACCACCTCCTGTATATGGGGCCGGCACCCTACTCCTTTGAGCCACAGGCACCTCCCTTTTTTAAATTTTTTTTTTTTTTTTTTTTTGATGGAAGGAGTGGGTAAACAATTTAACTCATTACAACTAATGAGAGCTCACTCCAAAAAGAGGCCATTTCAGCTCTGAACATCATCACCAGAGGCTGCAGGTCAAAACGTGGAGGAAGGGGGGATGAGGTGCGAGGGAAATCCACTGGAGCCCCTCTCTGGAAGAACTCACTGTCTTCCTGCCTCTCTGATGCAGTGAGGTGGTGGGACAGCAGGCTCTGTCATCTCCAATGCAGGGACACTCTCCCGCTTGCTGAGTCTGCAGGCTGATGCTGTTTGAATAGCATCCACCCACATCCTGCCATGCACAGGAGGGGTCCTGCACCCTGCAAAGAGCTGGGGCACATGGGGGAAGCAGGTGGGACCTCTGCAAAGAGTCGGAGGCCCTGGCAAGGAGAATGAACCCCCCAGAAGCTTGGGTGGGGGGTTGGTCTGGGAGAAGACCCATGCTCATGTGCCAGGTTCCCACAGAGGAACCCATGGAGTCTTAACCTCAGACAAGCCACTGTCCTCACTGGGCCTCAGTTTCCCATCTCAGCAATGGGAATAACAATTACTAGAATATAAGGAGATTTGGGAAAGGAAGATTCTAGCAAACTATATTAGTTTGCTGGAGATGCCATAATAAAACCCTCTAGCCTGGATGGCCTAAACAACAGAAGTGCATTTCCTCGTGGTCTGGACACAGGAAACCTGAAACCAAGTGTTGGTGGGGGCGACTTCTGAGGCCTCAGTCCTTGGCCGGTGCAGGGTCCCACTCCAGAGGCAGGGTCCGTTAACCTAAGAATAGGGGGGAGGGGGAAAGGGTGGGGAGGGAGGGGGGAGGTGAGTAGAGGGAGGGGGATTGATTGGATTACAACTGCAGTGCATCTTACAAGGGTATATGTAAAACTTAGTAAATGTGGAATGTAAATATCTTAGCAAAATAACTAAGAAAATACCAGGAAGGTTATATTAACTAGTGTGATGAAAATGTGTCAAACAGTCTATGAACCAAGTGTATGATGCCCCATGATCATATTATTGTACACAGCTATGATTTAATAAAAAAAGAAAAAGAAAAAAAAATGCTACAAACATTATTTCATTTTTGTTTGTCAACAACTCATTAATAACTTTTTCAATAAAAATAAATATTTTGACTATAACAATGAAATCAAAAAATTATTTGGGTCTAATAAAGATATTATAATTAAAGAAAAGGAACAAAATGCACATTAATTTAAAATAGGAATGAACCTTAAAATCCTGAGAATAAGAGAAAACCAAGTTAGGAGGCAAGATGGCTGCCTGGAGCCAGCTTGCCACAGAAGCCCATATCCAGAATGACAGTTATAGGACAGAAGTTTATCAAGCTGATGGTTTTGAGTTGAGCCAAGAGGCAAGATTGAAGAGCACACATCTTCCCTGCTAAGGTAAGGTGCGACCCTAAGAAAACAAACAAAAGTTTCAAAATCCATTGCCAAGTAGCTGTGAGTCCCCTCTCCTATGAGAATGACTTGCAGTATACTTTATAAAAACAAGTGAATGAAGTTTATATATCTTTCTAATTTATTCCACAAGAGAGAAGTTTTAAAATCCAGAATTCCTTCACCAGAGAGTACACGAGTTTGCCATGGTACTCTCTCACCAGGCGTTAAACTGAACATAGACTGTACCCACAATTCTGAACTCCCAGCCATCCCCTCCACTATGACCCTGAGGTCTGGAAGACTGTCCTGCATGAAGTCCAGGCTCTTGGGCATTTTTTAGAGAGGTGTGGATAAGGCTTTGGCTGTTCAGGATCTGTGCTTTTTCTGTGACATGGTTGTGGAGTAGGGACTGTAGAGTGAGGGAGTCATAAGGGAGATGCAAAAGTGGTTCCCTGTGGTACACTGCAAGCACAACAGTGGTGAAAAAAATAGGGCTCACACACCTGGGGATATTTTTGGAGAGATACTTACCCTTCTCTTAAAAACCAGAGGGAACCAGGCCTCTATTTCAGTGGCAGTCATGGGCAGAAAAAATTATGGGATAGAAACACAGGCCTCCTGAGCAAAGGGTATGATTGAAGTAGTATCTGCCCTAACTAAGTACCATGGGGACAGAGAATAGAATCAGAGTGAACTGAAGGAGCATGCATCCAGTTGAAGCTAACTCAGAATTGCTGCTTTTGTGAGCCCCAAATGTAACCTGCTCCCAGGGGAGTATAGTGGGGACAAAAGCAACTGTGAGAACAGCACCAGCAAAGGGAAGGGTAAAATTTGAGTACCATCTGTGAACACTAAATGTGCCTGCCAAAATATAGCATGCAGCATAACATGAGACATCAGTCCCAGGAATATTGGCATAGTAGCACAACACAGGGCAGGGCTGAGGTACAATTTCTGTGAACTCAAACAGCATTCCACCAACAGCAGAATATCTCTGGGACAGTTTCTTCAAATCTTCGAGAATATAAGTGGAAACACCACCAGTGTGGGGCAGGCTTGAACTAAGTGAAAATCCTCAGCTTCCTTTAATCATCTGAAGTTATTAGGTTTTAGTTTCCACTGCCAGCTACTGGCAGTGTGCATCGGCCTGACCAAATAGACATAGATTTCCCTGACACTTAGTCAGCCACAAATCCCTGGAACATTTGCTTATTGGATAAAAATGGGTCACAGCCCTGTGGCATTTAAAGTGACTGCCTGTACACAGATACAAGTTGGGGAAGGAGGTATTGACCATATAAAAATGATTAATTTTCCTGGTGGGTCTTTCTAACTCCAAAGATAACAGGAAGCATTCATATACTTGTCAGCAGATGCTTGATATCTAGTTGCTATTCACTTTTTCAATTCTTCAACTTGAGACTGTGTGCTGATTTTGACAATTGATTTGGAACTCTTGACCTAGGCAAATCATCTGAA
>CAUYPK010033549.1:0-39868 GCA_963574355.1 Loris lydekkerianus
CTTCCATTACAATGTTAAAGAGCAATGGAGACAATGGGCAGCCTTGTCTGGTTCCTGATCTGAGTGGAAATGATTTCAATTTAACTCCATTCACTTTGATGTTGTCTGTGGGTTTGCTGTAGATGGCCTCTATTAGTTTGAGAAATGTCCCGTCTATACCAATTTTCTTGAGTGTTCTGATCATGAAGGGATGTTGGATATAATCAAAAGCTTTTTCTTCATTGATTGAGAGAATCATATGGTCTTGTTTTTTAATTTGCTAATGTGCTGAATTGTACTTATAGATTTACGGATATTAAACCAGCCTTGAGTCCCTGGGATAAAGCCTACTTGGTCATGATGTATAATTTGTTTAACATGTTGCTGGACTCTTTTTGTTAGGATCTTGTTGATTATTTATGCATCTATATTTATTAGTGATATTGGTCTATAATTTTCTTTTTTTGTTTGGTCTTTCCTGGTTTGGGGATCAGGGTGATGTTTGCTTCATAGAACATGTTGGGTAGTCTTCCTTCTTTTTCCACCATTTGGAACATGTAGAGTAATATAGGTACTAATTCCTCTTTAAAGGTTTGGTAGAATTCTGAAGTGAAACCATCTGGTCCTGGGCTTTTCTTTTTAGGAAAGTTTTGTATGGTTGATGCTATTTCCGAACTTGATATGGGCCTATTCAACATTTCCACTTGATTCTGGCTAAGTCTTGGAAGGTGACATGCTTCCAAGTATTGGTCAATTTCCTTCAGATTTTCACATTTCTGATAACAAAGTTTCTTGTAGTATTCATTGAGGATTTTTTGAATTTCTGAGGGGTCTGTTGCTATTTTGTCTTTGTTGTTTCTGATTGATGAGACTAGAGATTTTACTCTTTTTTTTCCTGATTAGGTTGGCCAAAGTTTTATCTATTTTATTGACCTTTTCAAAAAACCAACTTTTTGATTTATTGATCTGTTATATAATTCTATTGTTTTCAATTTTGTTCAATTCTTCTCTAAATTTGCTTATTTCTTTTCTTGTACTTGGTTTGGATGTTCTTCCTTTTCTATTTCTTGAGATGTCCCATTAAGTTGTTAACTTCCTCTCTTTCTGTTCTCTTGAGGAAGGCCTGCAGTGTTATAAATTTCCCCCTTAGAACTGCCTTTGCAGAATCCCAGAGGTTCTGATAATTTACGTCTTCATTGTCATTTTTTTCCATAAATTTGGCAATTTCCTTCTTGATCTCATCTCTGACCCAGCTATCATTCAGCATAAGATTATTTAACTTCCATGTTTTTGTATGAGTTTGCATATTTCTGTTGTTACTGAGCTCAACTTTTATTCCATGGTGGTCTGAGAAGATGCAAGAAATAATTTCTATTTCTTTAAATTTACTGAGGTTAGACTTGTGACCTAGGATGTGATTGATTTTGGAGTATGTTCCGTGGGCTGATGAGAAGTATGTGTATTCAGTTTTGTTGGGATGAAATGTTCTGTAGATGTCTGCTAAAAATTCAGATGTTGGATGGTTAGGTTTAAATCTAAGATTTCTTTGCTCAGCTTCTTATTGGAGGATAGATCCAACACTGCCAAAGGACTGTTGAAATCTTCGACTATTATAGAGCTGGAGGAAATCAAGTTGCTCTCTTATAGATTGAGGTGCATTCTGGCTGGGTGCATAGATATTAATAATTGAAATCTCATCATATTGAGTATTACCCTTAACAAATATGAAGTGACCATTCTTATTCTTTCTTACTTTTGTTGGTTTAAAGCCTATTGTACCTGCAAATAAAATTGCAACACCTGCTTTTTTTCTGATTACCATTTGCCTGAAATATGGATGACCATCCTTTCATCCTGAATCTATATTTGTCTTTTAAGTTAAGATGTGATTCTTGTATGCAACAAATATCTGGCCTGAGTTTTTGTATCCAGTCAGCTAACCTAAGCCTCTTTAGAGGACAGTTTAAGCCATTCATGTTAATGGAGAATATTGATAAGTCTGGTAAAATTGGGGGTGTCAAATTTTTCAAAAATCCAGTGGACATTTTTAATCCTTTTGCCAGTGTGGAAATTGGAGTTTAATCAAAAGTTTCTGAGTGAGTTTACTTTTGTAGTGGAGGATTGGGTTGGTCAATATATAGGATAGGTCTGAGAATGTTCTGAAGAGCTGGTTTGGTTATGGCAAATTTCTTCAACATATGAATGTCATTAAAGTATTTAATTTCTTGATCATAAATGAAACTCAGTTTAGCTGGATACAGGATCCGGGGTTGAAAGTTATTTTGCTTTAGGAGATTAAAAGTCGATGACCACCCTCTTGTAGCTTGAAAAGTTTCAGCAGAGAAATCTGCAGTCATTCTAATATTCTTCCCTTTGTAGGTAATGGCTTTCTTTCATTTGGCTGCTTTAAGAATTTTCTCCTTCAGATCAACTTTAGTGAAGTTAATTATGATATGTCTTATTGGGATTGTGTCATGCTGGGGATCTGAAGCTGTCTGCTATCTGAATTTCAGAATCTCTAGGCATGTCTGGAAAATTCTCTTTCATAATTTCATGGAGAAGGGCCTCTGTGCCTAGTGAGGCGACTTCATTGGTTTCAGGGATTCCAATGAGGCAGATATTGGCCTTCTTCAAATTATCCCAGAGCTCTCAGAGAGAATGATCCATTTTTGCTCTCCATTTTTCTTTCTCTTTGAGAGTCTGGGAACGTTCAAAGGCTTTGTTTTCAATGTCAGAAATCCTTTCTTCTGCTTGCTCCACTCTGTTACTGAGGGATTATACTGTATTTTTCAGATCTTTGAGGGCTGCCAATTCTTGTTTCAGTGTGTCTAAGCCTTTGGGTTTTTTGTCTTTCAATTTGGTAAATTCTTGAGACAACTTTTGAATTTCTCCTTGAATTCCTAATTCCATTTTATTAATCTTGTTTGCCATCCAAATTCTGAATTTGATTTCTGACATCTCAGCCAGTTGTTTGTGAATGGGATCTTCAATTACATCTTTCCATATCTTTCCTTGGGGGGGGTTGATCCATTCTGGTTATTCATGTTACCAGAGTTTTTCCACTGATTCTGCCCCATGGTTGTTTTACTCCCTTTAATTTTTCTCCTGGAGCTTTTTTAAGGGCCCGTACAGTGTTGTGGCCTGAGAAACTGGGGCCCTGTCTGGCGTGGTCGGGCTAAGTGGTCCTGTCTTGTTTTCAGCTGGTTTCTGTTCAACCCTAGTGAAACAGATACTCTGGATTGAAGTCTCTGCTGTGGAGAAATATCAGCAATTATGACACCCTGCCCAACATTGGCAACAATTGAAAAAGGAAAATCAAACCTTTCTACAACCACGCACCTGGGGCACCACCTGATTTGTCCTTAGGTGATTGGCTTAGTTCAAAAGGTCCTAATCAATTGTCTCAGTTTGCACCTGTCTCGGGTGAGAGAGTTTAAGAGGTCTCTGGGAACTGGATCACAGGGGTCTGGTGACTACTCTGATGTGGCTTGCTCCAGTGATGCGTGGATTCAGGAGGATTCACCCAGCCAATAGATCAGTCTGGGAAGGTTAATGCCTCCTTCCCCACCTTGCACCACTGTCAAACTCAGTCACTGATACCCTGTAGTTGGCTGACCCAGTTGCCTGTAGTGAACTGATACTCCAGGAGTTTGTACCTGCCTGAATCACAAGGAAGTCTGCCAGGCCACTGCGCTCTGCTTCTCTCTAGCAGGAGGAGGTGAGGCCTGACAACCTTGGGTGCTTGATGAAGGTTGGGGTGTTTTCACTCAGGTCCAGTCCCGCCCCTGATTAATGTTACTGACAGTACAGAACAACTTTGTGGTTCCCCTGAAGAAGAGAAGCTGAATTGAGTTCCAAATAAGCTTGTCTTTGCTCTTATATTTGGTTAGCTGTCAGTTCTGTCCTGCTACCTTCCTTTGTCTATAGGCTGACAATCCACTGAGGGCCAGGTGCGTCTTAGGCTCAGTAATGCGGACCTCTGGGTCAGCCCTACCCTGGGAGTTTCCCCGGTTTGCAAATTGGTGTTGCCTCAGGCAAATCCTTTACTCATAGTCTCTGATTGCCCAGGGAGACAGGGGCTGTGGCTTCAGAATATCCGGTAGTGAGCCAGATTGCTGCTAAAAGATGGCTGCTGTCTTATGCCTCAGGGAACCGCTGCTCTGATGTGGTTCCCTCTCAGCCAACCATCCTCTCCTCGCTCCTGTGCCCCAGAGTCTGCACTGACCAACTGTAGTCCAGGCACTGTCCACAACCCTCAAGCAATAGCCTAAGAATCTGGACTCCTGTGGGACAGGCCTCCAGACCTCGGAGTGAGAGTGGAGGAGAGTGCTGGGAGCTCAGGGTTGTGGGTAGAGAATATATACAGTTTTACACAGTTTTATGCCTGGCCGTATTGTTTGAAAAAAAAACAACGGCTGCCGCACTGTACCTCAGGGAACCGCCGCTCTCGTGTGGTTCCCTCTCAGCTGACCATCCTCTCTTCGCTCCCATGCCCCAGAGTCAGCACTGACCAGCTGCAGTCTAGGCACTGTCCACACCCCTTGAGAAATCACCCAAGATTCTGAACTCCTGGGGGACTGGCCTCCAGACCTCATTGTGAGTGGAGGGAAGTGCTGGGAGCTCAGAGTTGCAGGTAGAGAATATATACAGTTTTATACAGTTTTACACCTGACAGGAGAATGCCATGGCACCCTAGTAGGGGAGGTAGGTCCAGTTTTTAGAGGGTCTCTCCCATGGAGTGTAGTGGGAGGACCTTTGAACTGTGCCCGATTGTTTGTGGGGCACTCCGAACCATTCTCATGGGGGAAGGGACTCCCATCCGCTTGATGGTGGATTTTGTACCTTTTGTTTGTATCCTTGTGGTTTCAGCTCGCCTCAGCAGGGTTGACATGTGTTCTTCAACCTTCTTAGTGCAGCTCAAATCCACCAGGTTACTTGCTAAATTTTTGTCCTTTAACTCTCCTGGAGGGGAGCCTCTGTGGAAAGCTGGCTTCAGTCAGCCATCTTGTCTCCTCCCCACCATGTATAATTATTAACTATATTCACCATGTTGTGCAATAAAGCTCATGAATTTATTTATCCTGCCTAACTGAAATTTTGTACTCTTTGGTTGACATCACAATCTCTCCCTCCCACCTTCCACTTTAGACTTTATTAACCACTATTCTACTGTCTATGTTTTGAGATTAACTTTTTGATATTCTACATGTAAGTGAGATCATGTATTTATTTACTGGTGCCTGAATTATTACATTTAACATAATGTCGTCCAGGGTGATCTATGTTGCAAATGACAGGATTTCTTCATTCTTTAAAGGCTGTGGAATACTAATACACATATCACATTTTCTTTTTACATCATTTGTTTCTGGACACTTAGGTTTAGTCTATGTCTTGATTGTCATAAATTATGCTGTAGTCAACATGGGAGTGCACACATCTCTTCAACATACTGATATTTATTACTTTTGGAAATAGAGTGATTAATGGATTATATGGTGTTCTAATTTTAATTTTTTGAGGAATGTTTATATTGTTTTCCATAATGGCTGAAATAAGTTATATTCTCACCATGAGTGTACAGGGTTTATTTTTCTTCACTTCCTGTTCAACACTTGTTATTTTTTGTCTTTTTAATGTTAGCCATTCTAACAGGTGTGATGTGTTATCTCATTATGGTTTTGATTTGCATTTCTCTGGTGATTAATGATGTTGAATATTTTTACCTATGCCTGTGTCACTTGTATGTCTTTTTTTGAGAAAGGTGTATTCAGATCCTTTTCCCATTTTAAAATGAGGTTATTTGTGTTTTTACTATAAAGTTCTAGTTCTTTATACATTTTGTAGATGTATAATCCTTTATCAGATATACTGTTTGTAAATACTTTCACTCCATAGGTGTCTCTTCACTCTGTTGATTGTTTCTTTGGCTGTATAGATTTTTAGTTTGATGTAATTCTATTTGCCTATTTTTGCTTTTGTTGCTTGTGCTTTGAGTTTGTATCCAAAAAAATATTGCCCAGACTATTTTCATGGAGTTTTTCTCCTATTTTTTTTCTAGTAGTTTCACCATTTTAGTCTTATATTTAAGTTTTTGATTCATTGAGTTGATTTTTGTGAGATAATGGTCTGATTTCATTTCTCTGCATGTGGGTATCCAGTTTTTCTAATACTAGTTAATGAAAAGAGTGTTCTTGTCCCATTGTGTTTTCTTGGTGCTTTGGTTGAAAATAAATGACCATCAATGCATGGACTCGTTTCTGGGAACTTCATCCCGTTTTATTGGTTCATGCATCTGTTTTTATGCCAGTAGTGTGCTGTTTTACTGTAGGTGTTTAGCATATTTTGAAGTCAGGTAGTGTGATGCATAGCAATTTATTCTTTTTGCTCAACATGCTTTGGCTATTTAGGGTCTTTTGTCATTTCTTGTGAATTTTAGGATTGCTTTTTTTATTTCTGTGAAAAGTGTAATTAAAATTTCAATAGGATTGCATTGACTCTGTGGATCAGTTTGGGCAGTATGCACATTATAACAATATTAATTTTTCAAAGCCCTGAGCATGGATATCTTTTCATTTACTTGTGTGTATTTCAATTTCTTTCACTAATATTTTATGGTTTCAGTGCCTCCTGATTTAATTAAATTTATTTATAAGTATTTTATATTGGTAGCTATTGTTATGAGATTATTTTCTTAATTTCTTTTTAAAAATAATTTCTTATTATTATATGAAAATACTGCTGATATCTTTAGGTTGATTTTGTATCCTGAGATTTTATGGAATTTGTGTATGACTTTTAACAAATTTTTTTTTTTTTGGTGGAGTCTTTAGGGTTTTCTATATCATGTTATTCCAAATTGTCACTCCTCCCTTTCCAAATTGAATTACCTTTTATTTCTTTCTCTTAACTAATAATTTTAGTCTTATGTTGAGTAGAAGTAATGAGAGTGGGCATTTTCATCTTGCTCCTGATTGATCTTTGAGGCAAAACTTTTAACTTTTCACCATTGAATATGATGTTGGCTGTGGGATTGTCGTATCTGGACTTTATCGTGCTGAGATACATTTCCTCTGCACCTAGTTTGTTGAGAGCTGTTATCATGAATGAATGTTGAATTATGTTAAATGTTTTTCTACAGTTATCAAGTTGATTATGTGGTTTTTGTCCTTCTGTTACTTCATGATTCAGTCTTGGTAGGTTGTATGTGTCTAGAAATATATCCATTTCTTCCAGGTTATCCAATTTGTTGATGTATAATTGCTCATAGCAGTCACATTGTATTGACTGCCTGATACTGCATGTAATGTTTTTAAAAAACTACATACTTAGGAAAACACATCATTGTTTACTTTGAACAATTAAATTGTTATCAATATAAGTGGATAAACAACTTAATACCTCTATAATGTACATATGAGAAAGACAAAGATTAGACTTGCTTGCAGTACCTTTCGTTACATATGCATGTCATAATCTAGTTACGACGTGGTAATTAGGAGCTAAGAAATTAGAGGGAAGAAACATGAGCCTTTTTTGCAACTGTGACTCACATATTCATAAACTTATTGTTTAACAGCAGGGGGCATACTTTCTTTTCTGATCTTTTTTTTTTTTTTCCTGGTGGGAGCTGTTCTGGATATCTGTTTAATTCTGCAGTGCTGTTTCTCTTTGTCTCTTACATATACGTGATACACAATTTTGTGAATTCTTGACTAATTTGGTCTCATAAAGGGTGAAATGCAACTATAATTTTATATCTTTGAAAGGTTTGAGAAAATATTAGATAAATGTTACATTTAAAATTCATATAGATAAAACCCAAGTTAGTGGATTTCCTACTGAATTTAGAAAACTTGAATGAACAAGATATTTAAAGTGACAAAAAGTAGTTAGGATGTTAGGTATTTTTTTGAATAGTAGAATACAGCATTTCAAGATATATTAGGAAGATAAATTACAGTGACTTTTGCAGCTGTTTTTATATGTGTAAAACTTATAACTTAACATGGTTTGTTAGTAACCACTCATTATTAGAGCCTTACAATGCCACTAATTTTAGTACCTCATCATATATTTCCTTGTTTCACGTGTTCAACTCTTTTCTCATTATCAGGACTGGCTTCTTGAAGGCAGGGATACAGCATGTTTTGAGATGAGTGGGGTCATAGTGAGAGCTCATCAAATACTTATTGAACCAAAAGGAGAAGAGGTCTAAACATTGGAGCTTTTCCACTTACACATCTGTTATGTCTCCTCCCAAATTCCTCACCTTCCAAGTCACTGCTCCTGTGTTCATCAAACCTGGGCCACATCCATGCCAAATCTCAGTGGTCAGTAACAAAACCAGAAAGGTGAAAAGCATGATTTACTTAGGCATCCTTTAGACTTTTTGTTGAAAAAACTTTAAACTTTTAATGAATGATAAGTCCTATAATTATGTGCTGAGAACTTTACAAATATGATTTTACTTTAATGATCTGCAACTCTGAATATGGTATTATTATCTTCTCATTTGTGTAGAGGACACTGAAATTTTCAGCTAACAAGTCAAAGAACCAGGATTCGATCTATGTTCTTAACTGCTACACCCCACGGCCTCTCCAGGATGCAAGGATGCTTCTCAAGTTTGGACAGACTGTCTCGGAAGCATAAACCATCTTTTTTCCAGAAAGTAGGTAAAGGATAATGTGGTATTACTCTAAATTAGTACCATGCTCCTTCTCAAATTCATTTTGAACCTGATTTTTTGAAAGAATAACAGATATTTTTTTCCTACCATGAAAACTGGGCATTTAAAATTATTTCCTATGTCAGGACATTTGCTAGAAATAGACATTCTAAGATTTAAAATTGCAGACAAAACTAATTTCATACTGTATTTATGAACCTGGAAATAAAAATAATTTAAAGGCTACATTTTTTCATGTAGAATATATTTTTTTAATTCAGGCTGCTTTTGAAATGGTGCCGTAAAGTCTCTCAAAGTCATTTAAGGCTGGAATTCTCGTCTGGGATGTGGAGTGTCTTCCAGCTGTGCCAGTATCTTACCACTCCCATGACAGGCCTTTTCTGGTTGTAGCCAAGTGTGACCACCTCCATTTTTCCCTCCAAGTGCTTCCCATGGAATTCTTGAAAAATAAAGCAACGTTTCAACCCACTCTTTAATGAGTGGACTGGAATCCCTGTCCATTTAGCTATCTCAGTAGTGACTCACAGATTTGTCTAGCCCTTGCTTTCCTAACATTTTCCATTCACTGTAAGTTATTTCTTCATCTTTTTTTGCTGCTCAGAAGCACTTTTTCATGTCTGCCAGCTGAAAAATGAGAAATAAATAAGATCTATAGTTTCAAATTTGAAAGTGCTATTTGAACTTTTTAATGTGGTCCTTAGTGACCTGGTGTTTGGCAGAAGCACCTCTGAAAATGGACCGTTAGGATGCAGCTAAAAACTACTTGACTGTAATTTACTAAATGTGATGCCAAACTGCAAATCTGACTAGCCCATGCCATTCATTTTTACCATGTGTGAGCTTCTGTAGAGGCACCCTTAGGCCATCCAAAGAAACTGGGTTATTTAATTTCAAAGTATAATTAAATAATAACTTTCTAGTGGAATAAGGTAGTTTCAGAAACATATGTCAAATATGATATTATGATATTGATATAAAATAGGTTCATTGGAATAACTTAAGGAAAGGGGCAGCATCCTAATGAAATGATTTGTGCAACCAGAAGTGTTAATCCTCAGTCACTCATTTGCTTCATGAGAAGATTACTTGGTTACATTATATATGAGATGAATATGCAAAAATATTAAACATCATAGAAGTCATGGAAATTAATTTCTAAAGGTCATTCGATTTTATCAAAGGCATTTTTCTCAGTGATATATTACATTTAAAAATTGTTTCCCTTTCCGTTAAAGGGCCATATTTGCCAGTGACTCAGAGATTAGGTCTTTGACACTGTTCCTGATCAGAAGCAGAGCTTCTAGTGGGAGGACTTTGCGTTAGGTGACACTGGATCTTGCTAATTCTGCCAGGGTAGTTGTGGTATGTATCCTTCTAGAGATCAGACATTTCATCTCTATTTTAGTTTTTTTTAAAAATTCTATAAAGGTATCATTTCTTGCCTTGTTTCTCTTATGAGAATAAGATACCAAGTGAAATGATATAAACAAGAAATTGCACTATAAATGTGGGTTATTATTACTCAGAAGTCAAGGGACCTTTTCAAATTATCTTAACAGTCTTTGGAGGTGCACGACCTAGTATGAACAATGTTTAGGTATTAATCGGCCCAGGACTTTAATGCATAAAATACTACATAGAGTTGTGATTTTTCAAGCCTTGGGGAAAGTTTTGACATATAGTCTAGTATTAGGGAAACAGTGCCAATTTTTGCCATAGTTACCCCTATCTTGGAAGATAGATGCTCACAGTCAAGAACAGCAGCCAGCAGAGGGACACTCACCTAATGGTACACTAACGGCTAACTCAGGGGTGTCTATATGGGTATCATAGAGGAAGAGGCTTCATTAAATAACAAACAAATGAAAACAACAAGAATTACTCTACCCCACAGAAAAGTGCTTGTTATCTAAGTATATCTTATACAGTCATGTGCCACATAACGGGACACCCATGGCAGACAACAAAAGACTGCATATACTACAGATAGTAGTGGTCACAGCAACAGGCTCTGCTGAAGAGCCTTGGTGTATAGTAGGATGTACCATTTCAATTAATGAAGTACTCTCTACGATGTTTGTATAACAGCAAAATCACCTACTTATGCATTTCTCAGAACACGTAACTGTATGCTGGTCAATCCTTGAGTTTGCAAGAACTAGCTATATTTGACTTCAAAACAAACAGTCATTGATTAGAACATTCAAATAAAAAATATAACTAAAAGACTTCTGTATTACAAATAATTGCTTATTGATTCTGCTTTGAAAAAGCTGTACACATCAAATGAAGATCAATAAAATCCTTGAGTGGAGTAGCATGAAGTATCTGATTGGGTAAGCATTTCTTTCTTCTCTTATAGTATTTGAAGACTTTTGACACCTTTACATAAATACTTTTTATTCACTACTATACTTGAACAAGGCATTATTAGAATTTTTAGTTGTTCTCTTAAGAGAGCCATGTCTGTATAAAAGTGTGTTTACACATGCATGTTAATTTGAATTACAGGTTATAAGAGCCTTGTTCTTAATGGTGAGAACTCAACTATCGCAGGCAGGACAAGCTGGGTTGTGCTTACCAAATATTGGTGGCTTGGGACCTGGAAAGTTTAGTGCTTACTCATGCTGTGTGTTAATTGTGGGATGACATCAGAGTGTTCACTGATGTTACACAGGAAATAAGACTAACAGAATTGCCAGCCACAAAACATGTATAGTTTTCTTGCCGGAAGGCAGGACTTCTGTAGGACCTTCTCTGAGTGTAGAAGTGACACTTAATCACTTTGTTCACAATTTTTTGTCCAAAATGAGACAGAAAAAGATCAGAGAGTTCAATTATGTATGCCTGGAATGGAAGGGGGTAGAACAAGAATTATTTGGCAAATGGCTCTAATAATTAGCACAATGTGAAGACAACTTTTACAGAAATTAAAAATCTGTCTGCTATTTTTTGACAAAGTACTATGTGTCAAGTCTTGTACTAACCGGTTTTCATGCATTATCTTATGTAAACCACAGAATCAGCCTATGAGGTGAGCTGTATTACTATGTTTACTTTAAAACTGGGAAAAGACATGAGAAACTTTGTCACTTGTCCAAGGGAACAGAAGTGGTGAGTGGCAGAGTCACATTTGCCTGACCCTGGAGGTGACAACTACAGTCATACTTCACTTTTAAAAATGCCCACAGTTGCTGGTATTCAGACTAGTGTGATGAACAAGATGGAGATCTATACATTTGCTGAGTTGCCCATAATACAGTTTCCCTTTTCCATTCTGAAAAGAGGAGCCTAATGAAGAAATGCCAACCCTTTGGCTGAAGATGTATCTCCTGAGGGGACTGGATGGGTGTCATCTATCCTAAACCTTCGTTCTGATTCTAACTAGTTAAGCTAAGAAGAATCATTCTTTACAACATGTTATTTTCCTACATTTTTCAGATTAATGGTGAATGTGGTTTAGATCAGAGATCAACTCTGGATTCATGCGGTATGTTTTGAAGTTGTTAGCGTGAATTTTAGGCTTGTATTTTTAAAATAAACTTTTAATTTTAGAATTATTTATTTTATTTACAGAAAATTTGTAAAAATAGTGTGGAACGTTTCCATGGGTATTACACCCAATTTCCTCTATCATTAATGTATTATATTAGCATGTCATATTTCTCAAATTAATGAGCCAATACTGATGTTTTATTATTAAGCAAAGTCAATACTTTATTAATATTTCCTTGGTTTTTACCTAATATCCTTTCTCTAGGATCTCATCTGGGATATCACATTACATGTAATCTCCTGGGTTTCTTTTAACTGAGACAGATTCTCAGCTTTTACCTGTTTTTGATCTTGATGGTTTTGAGGAATACCTGTCAGGTGTCTATTATAATCCTCAGTCATCATTTGTATAGTTTTTGTCTCAATATTAGACTGCTGTTTTGTGTTCTTGGGAGGAAGACCATAAAGATAAAGGTAAGCTTACATTTTGGCCTTTAAAAATTTATATAGGTTATTTTTTTCTTTTCTTTAAATTTGTTTTGCTTTGCTTTCCTTTGTCATCTCCTTTTCCAGTTCTCTTTTTCTTTATCCTGTTTCCCTGTTTCCTTCTCCTTTTTTCCTCTTCCTTCTTTCTTTCCTTCCTTTCTTCTCCCTTCTGCTTTATTTTCAAAAAAGTTAAAGTTTTTCTAGTAGTTCAGTAGTGCATTTCCCTACATGAAGACTCCATAGCTCTTTACTCCTTCACTATTTACTAAGAATAATCAACCATTTTATTAATATAGGAGGCAAATTTATACATTTGTTAAATTGCATAGGTGCCCCTTGAATGTTGCTTACATTCCAGTTTGTTAGGAACCATGTTCTCTAATTATCTAATTGGCATAATACCTTTAATAGACTTTGCAGTCATCATTGCTCTTGAAATTAATTTTAATAGAAAATATGATAATAAGTATTTTGCATTTATTCTAGCATTTACCTATTTAGAGTGTTAAAAGATTATCAGGTGCAAAAGCTCTACTGAGCCTAGCAATTTGCTTCAATCCTACCCACATATACTAACCTCTTCTTGTTCTCAGTAGTCCACTCAGAGAGCAAAATCAATAACCTAGAAAGGTTGAATCCAGGTATCCTCATAGATAAACATATAAATCCAGAATGGAAGGCAGCCAGGTGCAGTGCCTCACACCTGTAATCCTAGCACTCTGAGAGGCCAAGGTGGATGAATTGCTTGAACACAAGAGTTCAAGACCAGCTTGAGCAAGAGCAAAGTCTCTGCCAAAAATAGAAAAATTAGCTGGACATTGTGCCAGGCACTTGTAGTCCCAGCTACTCAGGAGGTTGAGGCAAGAGGATTGCTTGAGTTCAGGGGTTTGAGAATGCTGTGAGATATGATGTCATGGCACTCTACCCAGGACAATAGAGTGAAACTTTTACCCCCCCCAAAATAGAATGGAAGGCAACGTATGTGTAAGTAGTAGCATGCTAGCAATGAATGCATTTTCTTTATATCTACCAAAAATGAAAACAGACTCATTTTATATCCTGTTATTCGAAATTTCTTAGTGTGAATATATGTCTGCTGTTAGCTTTTCTGCCTAATAAGTTTCTTTGCTCCAATCGTAGTTTTATTTCAGTATTAGAATTTGGCAGCAAGTGACTAAATCAGAAAGGAAATTAGAAGCAAATATAGGCATGAAATCAATGATTCTTATTACCAACATTTATATTGGTTTTATAGTACCATGCTTTTGTGGCAATGCTTAATAGCATTTAATCTTTGCACTGATATTCTAGACACTGAGAAATATTTTAAATATTTAAAATACATTATCATATGCTATATATTTTCAGAGATGAGTAAAGCACTGGAATAGAAGCATAAGAATTTATGTCATCAAGTTTTATTAAGTCTTCCTTCATTATGATATTACTGTGTTTTGATTATTAATAATAGAAATGTGAATATGTTTCATAGTGTAGGATCGTAATTCTTGCCTCTGATGTTAAATCAAAGAACACTTGATCCATTATAGGACTTGCTGATTAACTAGAATCTGAATCTTTCCTTTCCTTGACTTTAGAATGATAGCTTTTTGTATTACAATTCCTCAGTGCTTCTGAGCTCAATTTATTGAGAGGCAGTATTAGGTTTATCTATAAAACCAACTTCCTACTCCCTCTCTGCTAATGTAAGTCTGAACGTGGAGTAAGGAATAGAAGCTTTATGGGTAGTTTGTGCAGGCTTCACTCAGGACATTTTAAAGATCTGGCTTTCTTCGGATGAGGGACTGGAAGTGGAATAGCCATCTTGTGACTTTGAAGCAAGGGAAGATGCTGATGACACTGTTATTGCTGAATCAAAATAACATCGGCAAATTTTACACATGAAATGAGAAAAATAGACTTATTTGTGGCAAAGCGCTGTTACTGCATTTTGATGCACGCATCTGAATGAAGTTCTCAACACAGACCTTTCTCTTGCTGGTGGTGGTGGCAGGGGGTGGTCCACACTCTGGAGCTTCCTGAGGTTCAGCTGGTGGAGTGTGGTTGATTTAAGCACATTAAAGGGGCCAAGGAAGGAGTAGAAACATCCTCTTCCCACCCTCAAAAATTTGTGCCTTGACTGACATAACTACTGATGCTTTGTTCCCTGCTGTGATATTTTGCTTTTGTTCCAATTTTGATCCTTTGGAAACTTAGAAACTTTAATACTCGGATTTCATCCAGAGGCTCTAGTCAACTTCCCCCATTCTGGCCTTTTACTTACCCAGCCTTGTCCCATTGCCTCACTTGGCTTGAGGAGAGGATGGTCTTCATTGTCAATGCCAAGCGTGCTCCTGTCTCAGAGCTTTTCAAGTTAGTTATTTTGTGTTCACAGATATCATCCACATGCCTCATTCTCCCACTTCCTTCAGGTCTCTGCTCAAATCACCTCCCCAGAGAGACCTCCAGACCATCCTTTACCTTCTTAATGGCACATATATACTTATTAGTTTCTTTCTTATTGATGCTTTCAGAGGAATATAAGTCCTCAAAGATCAGCAAAGATCAGGGACTTTGTTTTGCACGTTGCTACATTTCCTTAGAGCAGTCCTGCATGTAGTACTGTAAATACTTGTTGAATGAATTAATGTTTTGCAGATGGTCAAAATTATTGTTTTAAGACCTGATATTACTGGCACTTGTTCTGATTATGAGGTGTAACTGTTAATTGAAAGGTTAATATGAGACTGAGATTCTTGGCCTCATGAACAAACATAAAGATGAGTTGGTGATGACTGCAATTTTATTCTTCTGAAGTCATATTTGGAGAGTCTGACCTTTTGAGACACTGTCTATTAAATATCCAGTAAACTCAAAGTCTTTTACTCATATAAACAGTTCCATTCATTGCAATTTTATACTTGGTGGGCCACACAGCCATAGTTTTTTCCTTATTATTCATAACCATGTGACATTTTTGGGTCAGTGGTTTGATGCATAAAGTCCAAGCTCCTTTAATTCTCATTGCTTATGAACTATTTTGGCTTTGAATTTAATTTCTTCCTAGATATCTTGCCCAGTTCTTCCATTTGCTGGTTATATGACAGCGGAGCATATCGCTTGATTTAGTGTACTTCAGATTTGTATTTGTAAAGTGGAACTAGTAATAAAAATACTCATCCTGACAATCTTGGAGTGTGTTTATAAAGATTAAGAGATATAATATATACTCAAATTTATTGTAAATTATACCAGTTTATTTAAAAATGTGCAAATACCTTTATAAGTTGACCACCCAAAGGGCTGTAACAAACTGGTCAAAATACCAACTTGGTCAATATAAGGAACTAGGTCTCTTGTACTGAAATGTACATGTGGTATGTCCGGTCTATGAAAATTAGGTCAACTTAAGGAGGTGGTCAACTATGGAAGCTCTACTGTATATACTGTCTTAAATTCACTTTTATGTATTATGCAAAAAAAAAAGTATACTTATTAATAGTGTTAGAACTATTGCTTAATTATAAATTATAATTCTATGCTCTCTTAAGTAGAGATTGCTGGTGAATTCCAAGTAAATTATTTGCTTCCTCTTGATTGAGAATCGTATTCTTGCTGGGAAATTATTTGCTGGGTCTTATCCCTAAGATATAAAAAAGTCTCTAAGGCTATAAAACCTCAATTGATCTATTTGACTTATTCACTACAAGAAATATTTCATAGTGTAGGATCGTAATTCTACGATGTATAATGTGTATATGATGTTCTGGAAAATACAGTAGTAATTGAAACAACATTGTCTGGAGACGTTCATTTTGGAACTATTATGAATTGGAAAATCGCCTAAAGCTAGTAAGTAATACTGTAAGTGATTTTTGACCAGTGTGCCATAAGAGGCTCTTAGGTGTGCTATGAAAAATTTTAAACAGCATTAATTAAATTATTTTCTAAAGAAGATCAAAGTACAGTAAGTATATTCTTTTTTTTTTAATTTTGTTTTTTTTTTGATCAATAGAATTTAAGTGTGCCATGGAAGTTTAACTATAGGTCCAAGTGTGCCATAGGTAAAAAAAAGATTAAAAAACACTGTTCTAGGTCTTCTGCTTTGTTCTTTTATGATTCATCACTGAAGGCTGCATAATATAAATTCTTACTGTATATCCTTGGATATTTTGCAAAAAATGTAAGAAATAAATAATACACAAAATGGATTTAGGGAGTTTGCACAGTAATTTCAAGCATAGTAGGAAGCAGTAGCAACTATACCTATCACAATGAGGTCAACAGGGTATTAAGGTACGTAACAATAAATGCTGCAACAAGGTTTACGTATAATTCTGCAAGTTATTATAGGGCAGAGTACTTGATTCTGAAAATCCAGGGAAAAGGAAATCTGTGCTGAGATGATAAGCTTAAATTAAAATAACAAATTTAAACTATCTATTGTAGTTCTTTCAGTCTTCTATAACAAATAAATTGGTTATAAATTGGATGACTTATAACACACAAAAAAAAAAAAAAAAAAAAAAAAGAGGGCAGCACCTGTGGCTCAAAGGAGTAGGGCGCCAGCCCCATATGCTGGATGTGGCGGTTCAAACCCACCCCTGGCCAAAAACTGGAAAAAAAAAAAAAGAAAAAAAAAGAAAGAAAAGAAAATGTTTCTCACAGTTCTAGAGCCTGGGGACTCCAAGATCAAGGATATTGGAGATTAAATACCTGATGAGGGTCTAGTTTTGGGTTCATAAATGGTGGTTTTCTCCTTGTAATTTCAAATGGTTGACAAAGTGACAAAGCTTTCTGGGGTCCTTTCCATACAGTCACTAATTCCATTTGTAAAGGCTCTACCCTCATGACCTAATCACCTCCCAGAGGCTCTTCCTCCAAATACCACCACATAGAAGATTAGGTTGCAACGTATGTCTTATTGGGGGGGGGGGAAGGGGGATACAAACATTCACTCTATAGTACTTTCCATTTGAATAAACTATTTCATTACATCTATTTAAAAATAATTTCAAGTTTTCTCTTGCCCAGTAGTATCTTCCTAACTGCTTATTTGGGTTGTAAGATATTTTAGGAACATTGCATCCTGGGACTTACATTTGCAAACATAATAATTCATTTGCGCTTCTGGAAGACTCTTGTAAATAAGCTGTCTTATACTAGCCGCAAAATAATAAATCTTTAACTTGAAACAATTTTTTAAAGAACCCTTCTGTAAAGTTTTTTTTTTTTTAATTTCAGATTAATATGAGGGTACAAATGTTTAGCTTACATTGTTTTCATTTCTAAGGTGAAGTTCAAGTTGTTGCAAATCAAAACCACTCTGAGATATCAACTAACTTTAAAATTTTGTTTTACTAGCTTTTTAAAAAAAATTCGATTTTGATGTCTGGTCTAAAAGTGTGACTGGTCTGCTTCTTTTACAAAAATGCTATCTTCTGTGTACAATAACTTTTTCCATATGTATACATGTTTCTTTTCTAAAACATCCATTACTTAAATTTCTGGTGATTTTTCTTTACTATTATGTAGAGATGAATGTTTCTTTTCTTTTTACTCTTACTGTCTAAGCTTAATAATTGTCTATCATTCTTTTTATTTTGAGTGCTTATCTCTGTTCTCTTCTATTCATATCTCAAGTTCTTGCTGTAGCAGAACTTGTCTTGTTCTTTCTTTCCTTCTTATCTTCCTTCCATTTTTTTTGGACTATGCTTTTTTATTTTTATTTTTTTTTGCAGTTTTTGGCCGGGGTTGAGTTTGAAACCACCATCTCCGGTATATGAGACCGGCGCCCTACTCCTTTGAGCCATAGGTGCCGCCTAGACTATGATTTTAAAAATATAATATTAAAATAGAGTTTGAAAACTAAAGTAGTGCTTTGAACTTGTGGATACTCACATGCTCTTAATATTATAATTATCTTGAAAAACACATTCCAAAGGAAGAACAAATTAAACAGACAGAAAAATAATTTAAATAAGTATATTAAACATTTTCAGAGAGGTAAGGATGTGTAATCAAAACACGGAATAGACGGCAAGCTCTTATGAGGAGGGACCAGTTGGTAATGATGGCTAAGAAAACAGGATTGTTAAAATAATGAACTAAGAGTAAAAGATATAACTCAGGAACTAACTAATGAGATGAAATATCATGAGAAATGTTATGAGATATGAGATGAGATGAGAGGTCATTGAACTCTCCTCAAAGGCATTAGAATGGATTAAAGAAATGGAATGAATGAGAAAACAGTTAAGTGATGTGGAGAACAAAAGAAGTGATAGTATTTAATAATAGTCCCATAGAGAAAGACAAAAAGAAATAAAAATATTTCAGGAAACAATTAAACAGGGTTTTTAAAAACTGGAGAACAATAAAATAATTTGGCTTGAAAGCACAGAGTGTGCCTAATAGGATATAAGAGAAATCCAACATTAGACTATTTATAATCAATTTTAAGAGGAAAGGCAAAGAAAAAACATTCTAAAGGTATTTGAAAATAAGGCTTATTATGCCTTCTGATGTTTTATTTTCTGTTTTTCCAAGAAGTGTGCTTTGAAGATTGCTGATAATAATATATTTTCTTGACTGACTAACTGAATGTTCTCTATAATTGTTAAATAAGCAAGAAGGTAATACTATCCACTGTCCTCCATCAAAATTTCCTGAATAAAAGCTAAGTTAAAAACTCTAGTATCAGAGAAATAACACAATTGAGAAATAACCCAATTAATTAAATTTTTCAGACATTAAAAAAAGTTATAATTATCTGTGGGAAGTTAAATTGTTTTTCTAAAACTAACCATTACTGCCCCAATGTCAGGCCAGATGTAGAATATCTAGTTCAATTTAAAAAGAAGAGGAATAAATATAACAAAGACATCATCAAATCACGATTTAAAGGGAAAGTGGTAAGAAGTACTTCCTAAAATTGTTTTGTATCTATTAGCAGAATTTTAATAGAAATACAATCATTTTTGCACATACACACATGTAACCATCATGTTTCTGGCAACATCCAAAGTTAAGTATGTTTTCTGTTTGCATCATATTTCTGGACCAACCTTAAGGAAGTCATTTGCCTAGCAATTCTTGATCAACTATGTTTGTAAGAACCTCTGCTTATCAGGTAATAATATTCAAAAGATGACTTGAAACCAAACCAAAGAATTAGTTGAGAAAACATTTAAGGTATAGTCTCTCCAACAATTAAGTACAAATATGATTCTTTACATTTTTTTTTTTTTTTAGGAATTACATCTATCTAGGCATAGTTGTCTAGAGTCAAGGTCGTGATTCACCTATTGGTCATCCCTTACTCTTTAGTCATTTGGTTCTGGGCAGAGTTTTCAAACCAAGACTAATCAATTGCCTACAAGTGCCCTTAGATGTTTCTCCTTAGCTTCAAGTAAGCCATCTACTTTGCTTCAAGTACAATTGAATGCTTTGTTTGCTACATTGCATTGTTGTAGCAGATACACTGGACCCTATAGTGCTCAGTTTCTCTTGTGTTTTCATAGCTCATTCTCAGTAATTGACTGTTTTCTTTGAACTACTAGGAATGGAAATCTAGCATCTTATTCCTCCAGAGCATCTTGCTTTTGCTCTGTGACCACAGACTCAATTACCTTATTTTTCGCATAGATGGTTTTTTATATTGACCGTGTTAGATACACTGATTAGAGTTGCCAGGGCTCCTCTGATCAGGGCAGCTTCCTCTTCAGTACTGGCCACACTCCATCCATTCTGGTTGATAGCTGGTGCTGACAGCATCATACCGCATCCCGACAGTTTCTATGATTTCTTGCTTTTGTCTGAACTTCTCTCAGCTATCTGCTGCTAGCATTCTGGGAGTGAGCTGTCTATTTTCTTGAAGGAAATTCCCCATTTTTAGTAATAAAGGTAATATTTCTGGGGATACCATTTGAATCCCTAATACCCACCCACTATGAAAATCTAAACAAATTCTGATTTTCTCTGAAGGGAAAAGTAAGTTCCCTACTACCAAACCCGTATTCAAATCCTACCAACAGGGACAGATAGATCACCACTTTTTTGCTTAATGCATTTGGTCAAGTAATAAATAGAGACCCTGAAAACTGGCCATTCTTTCAAAATATTTTAAATGAGTCTGTGATGAAGATGAAATTGAGCATATAAGTATGTATATTTAATGACAATATGGAGCAAAATACTTTTTTGTTTGTTTGTTTGTTTTGTTTTTTTACAGTTTTCGGCTGGGGCTGGGTCTGAACCCGCCACCTCCAGCATATGGGGTGGGCGCCCTACTCCTTTGAGCCACAGGTGCTACCCCGGTTTTATTTTTAAATATATTGTGTCTCCATAGAATCTGTTTATATCTCGTGGCTAACAGAATTTTTCTTGATTCTTAAACTGTAGAATGAAAAGTAGCCCTTGCCCTGTGATTCTTAAGTCTGGGAAAAATGGCTAGGTAGGCCTCTGTAATGTCTGTGATGTTTTGTTCTTAAGGGATACAGAGAGGGGCAAGAATCTGTGATGAATGACCTGAACTCACAGGTAATAATTAAACTAGCCCTGTGTTTTCAACCTGTTATTTACCTAAATAAGCCAGACTCATTTTTGCTTACTTGGTTTACCTTAATTCTGTGATGTACTTCACTGAATCTTCTGGTTATGTTAAGAACATTTTGATTTATTTACATTTGTAAATTGTACTTATTAAAAGGGCTGTGGTTAGAAGACTTCCTGTTTTGGTTTATTGCATAAATAGTATTAATACTATTAATAATTAGTAATTTTACTCATCTCTTAAAGTATATAGTTCATATTTGTTACCTAGTTTTATTTCTATGCATGATTTTTATTATCATCATGTTACAAATGAGGAAACAGAGTTAAAGAAGCAAAATAATTTTCCCCACATTTTATAAGTGGTTCACTGCAGAGCTGAGATTCAATGTAAATCTACTTTCCTCCCCAAATCAATTTAAGCTACAATGATGAGGATTTGTAAAATATACCTTATCTACATTAGCAAAATAAAAAAAATCTAAACAAACAGGTGCAAGAAACATGCAATAGAAATGAGATGAGAATTCAAAAATGTTGAAACCTATCAGAAAGTATAAAATAAGACAACACATTATTTCAAAGGAGAATATAAATCTCGTATTTTCAAAATATTGAGTTTAAGTTTTGGTGCTATTTTCCAAGAAACAGTATAGAGATATTACAACTTCTGTTGGTCTTTTGTTTTTGAAGTACATTTAGGAAGTGCTAGGGTCTGAAGTGAATAAAACTGTGTAATATGACTCATAAATGAGCAATTCGTAAGGAAAACTTAAATGTGGTGGACAATATTTAATGCAATATGGTAAGCACGCAATTGAAAACCAACACATATTTAGCAATTTTGGTGAAATCTGATGTCAATTGTAAAACCAGAAAAAAATCCTCAGGTTTTTCTATCTCTTTAACCTCGTAGGATACAATTCACCATAAGGAAGCAGCAGGAGGTAAGGTATCTCACCAACCATGTAATGGAGTAAATGCGGACCTTACATAGCATATAGTGGTCATGACACAAAGTCCCAACACTCAACCCACCCCCAACTCTGATCTCAGAGTACAGACTGCCTAATTTGAAGAGAAGAATGTAAAACTTGGGAATTAAACTCATAGAGTAGCTTTCCCAGTCAAAGATCATTTTTTAGAAATAGTTAATGTATTCAGCAGAGCGAAAACTGGAATACCATAAGTAAAGAAAAGACATTGGTTAGGTAAAGATAAAAATAACTGTGCACAAGTTAAAAAATAAAAATTATGCCTATTTAGCTCACAGGCCTTGCTTTGAAGAGTATAGATACATTGGATTTTGGTTTTATTACACTGTAGGTTGGCCATGAATACTACAAATATTTGAAAGGATAAATTGTAAAGCTTGAATAAAAAGTATTTTTAAATTAATATGCCATGATTTAGTATTTGTTAGTTGTCTTTGGCATGAAACACAACTCTTTTGGGTGCAATTTCCCAAAGAGATGAATAAAGAAAACCCTCGTTCATCAAGCACCTTATCACAAAAGCTCTTTGCTTTTGTAATAGTAAAAAAAAAATCAAGTTATCTATAATTCTCCAGTGCTTTTTATAATCTGCAAAGTGCTTTGATAGGCTAAGTTGGTTAGAGCAGAGGCTAAGGCTGTGCTGCATTGTTTATGTAACCAAGGATGGGATAATTAAGGTTGCAAGGGAGGTTCCAGAGGAGGGAGGAGTACTTATAAGGCTGAGCTCAACCTTAGAAGAAGATAGACTGTGTGCTCCAAGGTCTGTGGAAAAGATTGCAGACAGTTTTAAGTGAGATGCTATATGCTGTGTGATATGAACCCCTAAGACGTCACGAATCTTCAGTAAAAATACCCCAAGCCTTATGTTCTTGCCATGAAAGAATTTCCTATGGATGATTGAGAAGGAGTCTAATTTTATATCTAATGTATCAGAGTTAGCCTGGGTGAACAAAAGGATCATGTATGTCTGGCTTATACCTTAACTCTGTTATCAGAATCTCACAACAATTCTAACAAGTGCATATTATTCTTTTAAAAAAGTATTTTTTGTTGACAAATAGAAATGGCACATATTTATGGTATACAAAGGATGTTTTGAAATACGTAAACATTGAAGAACAGCTAGATCAAACTACCATACACATCACCTCACATTCTTTTTTTTTGTGTGTGGTGTGAATGCTTAAAATCTACTCTTGGGATTTTCAATTATATACCATTGTGCTATCAACTGTAGTCATGATGTTGTACAATAGATCTCTTGAACATTTTTCTCCTAAGATAAATTTTGTATATTTTGACCTACATCATCCAGTTTTCCCATCCTCTCCCAATGTCTGGTAACCACCAGTTTACACTGTGCTTTTACGACTTTGACTTTCTGAGGTTCCAGACATCAGTGAGAGTCTATGGTATTTGTCCTTCTTTGTGTAAGTTATTTCAGTTAGCAAAATGTCTTCCAGGAAATTACAAATGACAGGATTTCCTTTAAAAAAAAAAGTTGAATGGTATTACATTGTGTGTATATGACACATTTTCTTTATTCATTCGTCCCTTGATGGATATTTAAGTTGATTCCATATCTTGGCTACTGTGAATAATGCTGTAATGAACATGAGAGGGTAGACATCTCCTCAACATGCTGAGTTCATTACCTTTGGAACTCACACCCAGGAGTGAGATTGCTGGATCATATGGTAATTCTATTTTATTTTTTGAGAAACCTCTGTTTTTTTTTTTCCTTAGTCACCACATTCATTTACTTTCCTACTAAGAGTGTACCAGGTCCCTTTTTTCCCCCACATCCCCAACACTTTTTATCTTTGGTATTTTTGATAACAGCCACAAGCAATAGCTTGTTATTCTTAATTGCATTTGAGGAAACTAATGCCCAGAGAAATTAAGTGATAACCTGTGGATCTGAGTCAGACATTACACTGTTTTAAACTTTCCATGCTTTCTGTCATTATAATGCCTTCATCATATCAATTCAATTTTATATGAGACTTCATGCACAAAAGCATAACATATTGTTAGAGAGAGGAAAATAAGCAGTGTTTTGACCCACCTAACTTTGAAATCCCTCTTTCCTCAAAATACTATTATATAAGAAAAGCTATTTGAACCTTCTTCTGGTTTGTGGATGGTAGAGGAGAACCACCCAGTTATTTACAATGACATTCTTGGCAAAGAGAAAGTTATAATCATTTCACAAAATTGGTGGTCATGATATACAAAGAATAAAGATTTTCTTAGTTTCTGACACATCCACACTACTTCTCCATGCCCACACACTGGGAGAGAATAACGCTCCGCTGTCTTTAAGTCCTCCACGAGTTTTGTTGTTTGTTTTGAGTTCCAGAGCTAAAATCCAGAAAACTTGGAGTATGATTGCAGAAAAGCCACTACGTGATTGGGAACTGAAATTTTAGGGAATGTTTGTGACTGTTCAGTAGGGAGAAGGAAGTGTGAGGTGTTATTTAGAAAAAAATTATGAGAAGGGCTTAAGATTTAGAATGGCCAATAATTTTCTTTTTTCTTTCTCTCTCTTTTCTTTTTTGAGACAGAGTATTACTCTGTTGCTCTGGGTAGAGTGCTGTGACATCATAGCTCACAGCAACTTCAAACTCTTGGGCTTGAGCAATCCTCCTGCCTCAGCCTCTTGAGTAGCTGGGACTACAGGTGCTTGCCACAATGCTTAGCTATTTAAAAAAAATTTTTTTTTTCTGTTTCAAATTCATGTGAGGGTACACATTTCTATTTACCTGGATGGAATTGAAACACATTCTTCTTCATAAAGTATTGCAAGAATGAATAAAAGAATATCCAATGTGCTCAATACTAACATGAAACCAATATATAAACGATTACATGCTCATACAAATGATAAAACACAAAGATAGTCCAGCAAGGGGGAGGGATGATGAGGGAGGAGGAAGGCCATTTGGCAGGATCTCACCTAAATTACTTTTTGCTTTTTTTTTAGAGATGAGCTCTCGCTCTTGCTCAGACTGTTCTCCAACTCCTGAGCTGAAGCAATCCACCTGTCTTGGCCTCGCAGAGTGCTGGGATCACAAGTATTGAGCCCCCAGGCCTGGCCCAGCTTGGCCAAGAATTTTCTTACAATGAAAATGGTTATATATTGGATTTGGTGATGGACCAAATCTATAGACTTTCTCATTGTATTCATTAAGGTAAAGCTTGACCTTGATTACAGAATTTCATAGTTTTAGGGACAGAAGTGACCATCTTATTTGGTATTATTACTTTACTTACAAATAGTAAAACTGCATCTAACACTCAAATCTGATTTGTGTCAAATTGTCTTTTTGATCAAAAGCTACACAACTTCTCCATCTTCTCTAGTGCTAGCTCTATGTAAAAGATGTATATTTTAAATAAAACTTAAATTTATACAAAATAGCCAATATCAGCGTCATTTTTTCACCAAATATTATTTGTTACAAAGAGGTGATTTATCTTTTGATTTCTGGCAAAATGCCTCATTATGTATTTTTCATAGTTTATTCACATAAAAAACATATTGTTTCTGTATGTTCACTTAGTTATGGAATTTCATTCATTTTAAACAATTCATCACTAGCAAATCTGCACGTGTCAAATGTATAGAATTTCCTCGAACCTCAGAAATGTCAACTCTGATTGCTTCTTACTTCTCAAATGTGGGATGTTTGCCTGAAAGATTGTTTCTGAGGGTAGAGTATGCTGAGTAGGATTTGCTCAGATGGCTAATATAAAAATAGCATGAGGTCTGGAAACAATTTAAAGTTCTGCCACATATTCCATAAGCCAGAGTAATGGTACTGGAACTACTTACAATTTTAGGCAACAAAATGAAGTTTTATCCAAGGAAAAGAGAATGTTATATCTTAGAAATGAAATGACGCCATTTGTCTCTTGTGGAAACAATGCCAATTTTCTTAGAATTCTTAGTTTGGTGATTATAATTCTGACTTAATAAGGAAGGGTTAGTAATGAAGAGCTTCCTTTACAATTTTTTTTTTTTAATGCTGTGACTCAAAGGGTATGGAAAAAAAAAAACAAAACCCTGGACCTCTGTCTGAATTCTATTTACTGAATTTAGAAAATAGTGGATAATACAATTTTTAATGCCAATTTGGGATAGGGAAACATAAAACTTTAATTTCTGGAGATACATCTCTGTACTAAGTAATCAATAAAGAATGTAGAAGGGATCATAATACATAAAAATATTTAATAAAATGACAAATGGATTGACAAAAACACTGGGCTATGAAATCAGGAAACATGTACTATAATGGCAAGATTTTTGTGGTGATGCATTTGGTTGGCCTACTTAGTTTGATAGAGTCATTTCCATTCTTGGCCAAACGACCTTTAGTAAACTAATTATTTTTTTACTCTAAAAGCATTTCTGTAAATAGAAATATAACGGGAGGTAACATTGCCTGTTTCTATCATATCCTTGCTTTATTAAATTGGAGTCAGCCTGCCCTTGTGACTAATGTAAAAGCCCAAACTTAGGCGTCAGTCCCCACGGGCTGTGCATTTGGTATTCTGATTCCACAATTCCCTGGCATTCTTATTCTACAGATTTTTAAAAATAATAGGCAAATAACACGGAAATTAGTCAAGTCCCCCTTTTTCCTATATGAATTTCTCCTATTTCTTCCCCTCTTCTTAGGCAGCCCTGTAAATGCACTTAACATGCATCTTTTCATTGTTATGTGTTTTTGCAAACTGAATATTTTTGTGAATGCATTTTTTATAAATGCAAATATAGTGATGTACACCCAGGCGTTGCTAATTTCCCAGTGACATGTATTACACTATAATAAACATTTTCAGAATTGTCAGTATGTAATTGTCCAAGAATGTTTGAATATATATATTTAGGAAATTTGAATACCTAGTGACAGAAAGTTTTTTTGAAGCTATAAAGTTATCTTTTCATAATATACTTTGAGGTATAACTCACATATTATAAATTTGCTCTTATACATTTATTTTTTAATTTTTTTATCGTTTGAGATTCATTGAGGGTACAAAGAATTAGGTTACACTGATTGAATTTGTTAGATAAAGTCTCTCTTACAATTATGTCCCACCCCTAAGAGGTGTGCCATACACTATGACCTACCACCACCCTTCCAACCTCCCCTTTCCCTACTTGCTCATTCTCCTAACCCTTCCCCTTGTATTAGCTCATTGATTGCCTTCATATTAGAATTGAGTACACTAGATTCTTGCTTCTCCATTCTTGTGCTGCTTTACTGGAATGTGTCCCACCTCCATCCAGGTCAATAAAGTCTCCATCTTTTTTAGTGGCTGAATAGTATTTCATTGGTATACTTATACCATAGCTTGTTATTCCATTCCTGGATTGGTGGACCTTTAGGTTTTTCCACATTTTGGCAAATGTAAACTGAACTGTGATAAACAGTCTAGTGCAAATGTCCTTGCAATAAAAGGATTTACTTTTCTTTTGAGTAGATGACCAGTAATGGGATTGCAGGATGAAATGGGAGGTCTAGTTTGAGTTCTTTGAGGATTCCCCATACTTTTTTCCAAAATGGTTGTATTAGTTTGCAGTCCAAACAGCGGTGTAAAAGTGTTCCCTTCTCTCCACATCCACAGTAGCATGTACACCTTTGAGACTTTGTGATGAGATCATATTAGAACAATGGCACCTAATCCAATGACTGGTGTCTTTACAAGAAAAGGGAAATGTGGATACAGAACATACAAGGGCCATGGCATTTGATGATGGCCATTGGAATGGTGTGGCTGCATGTCAAAGAATACAAAAGTTTCCTGGAAATCATCCATCGGAAGCTAGAAAGAGGCAAGGAAGGAGCCTCCACTAGACCTTTCAGAGAGAACACGGTTCTATTGACACCTGGGTTTTGGATTTCTAGGCTCCAAACTGTCAAAGAATAAGTATAAGCTGTTTTAATGCATGAAGTTTATGACAATGTGGTAAATATATTTTTTCTTTTGTTGATTGTTTTTTTTGGTGCCATGAGAAATCATTGCCTGACCCATATGATTTACTCCTATGTTTTCTGCAAAGACTTTTGCTCTTATACTTAGGTTTATGATTTATTTGCATATGATTTCTTAGTTTTTATATGTGTTCTAAGAGTTCCAGTGATTTTGTAACCTTTGGCCCTTTCTGATTGTTCTGTAGAACATATCTATCTGCCTGCTCCCTCAACAGGCTCAAGCAACTGGTCCAAGTCTAGTATATCCTTTTGTACCACTAAACTTGCTTAAGTTAAAGATCAACTAACTTTTTTTTTTTTTTTTTTTTTTTTTTTAAATCATAGCTGAGTACATTAATGCGATCATGGGGCACCATACACTAGTTTCATAGACCGTTTGATACATTTTCATCACACTGGTTAACATAGCCTTCCTGGCATTTTCTTAGTTATTGTGCTAAGACATTTATATTCCACATTTACTAAGTTTCACATGTACCCTTGTAAGATTCACCGCGGGTGTAATCCCACCAACCCCCCTCCCTCTACCTAACTCCCCCCTCCGTCCACTCCCTTTCCCCCTTCCCCCTATTCTTAGGTTGTAACTGGGTTATAGCTTTCATGTGAAAGCCATAAATTAGTTTCATAGTAGGGCTGAGTACATTGGGTACTTTTTCTTCCATTCTTGAGATACTTTACTAAGAAGAATATTTTTCAGCTCCATCCATGTAAACATAAAAGAGGTAAAGTCTCCATCTTTTTTTAAGGCTGCATAATATTCCATGGTGTACATATACCACAATGTATTAATCCATTCGTGGATGGATGGGCACTTGGGCTTTTTCCATGACTTAGCAATTATGAATAGGGCTGTAATAAACATTCTGGTACAAATACTTTTGTTATGATGTGATTTTTGGTCTTCTGGGTATATGCCCTTGTAAGATTTTTTTATGTCATTTATTTATTTATTTATTTTTTTATTAAATTATAACTTTGTACATTGATGCATTTATGGGTTCAGGGTACTGCTTCAACATACAATGTGAAATGCTTATACTGAACTAAGTAACACATCCATCACAATTATACTCATTTCCTAATAGTTTTAAAAGGTACCATTGCCTTATGCACATTAGGTGAGGTCCCCCTAAATGCCCTCCATCCTGCCATAGCCCCCCTCCCCTCCCCTCTCTCTCCTCTTCCCTTCTACTTTCTGGACTATAGTTATGTTTTGCCATTCATGAGTGTGTAGGTGATTATTATTGATTTCATAGTAGTATTTAGTACATTGGATACTTTTTTTCCATTCTTGAGATACTTTACTAAGAAGAATATGTTCCAGCTCCATCCAGGTAAACATAAAAGATGTGACTCTCCATCTTTTTTATGGCTGCATAGTATTCCATGGTGTACATATACTGCAATTTGTTAATTCATTCATGGGTCGATGGGCAGTTGGGCTGTTTCCATGTCTTGGCTATTATGAATTGGGCTGCAATAAACATTCTGGTGCAAATGTATTTGTTGTAAAATAATTTATGATTGTCTGAGTATATACCTAGCAGAGAAATGGCAAGATCAAATGGTAGGTCTACTTTTAGTTCCTTGAATGCTCTTCAAACTTTTTTCCAAAAAGGTCATATTAGCTTTCATTCCCACCAGCAGTGTAGAAGTGTTCCCTTCTCTCTGCATTCATGCCAATATCTGTAGTTTTGGGTTTTTGTAATGTGGGTTAATCTTACTGGAGTTACATGGTATCTCAAAGTGGTTTTGATTTGCATTTCTCTGATGATTAAGGATGATGAACATTTTTTCATGTGTTTGTAGGCTGTGTACTTGTCTTCATCAGAGAAGTTTCTGTTCAAGTCTCTTGCCCACATAGAAATGGGGTTATTTGTTCTTTTCTTATTGATTAGTTTGAGTTCTCTATAGATTCTAGTTATCAGACCTTTGTCGGAAGCATAACCTGCAAAAATCTTCTCCTATTTGGAAGGTTGTCTGACTGCTTTACTTACTGTGTTCTGGCTGTGCAAAAGCTTTTTACTTTGATCAGATCCCAGTAATGGATTTTTGGTGTTGCTTCAATTGCCTTGGGGGGTCCTCCTCATAAAATATTCTCCCAGGCCAATTTCTTCAAGGGTTTTCCCCACACTCTCTTCTAGTAGTTATAGTTTTATGTCTTAAGTTTAAATCTTTTATCCAGTGAGAGTCAATTTTTGTTAATGGTGAAAGGTGGGGGTCCAGTTAGGTCACCAGCCAGTTCACCCAGCACCATTTGTTAAATAGGAAGTCTTTCCCCCACTGGATATTTTTGATAGGCTTGTTGAAGATCAAATGACAATAAGTAGCTGGGTTCATCTCTTGGTTATCTATTCTGTTCCATAAATGTATCTCTGATTTTTTGCCCGTACCATGAGGTTTTGATCACTATCGATTTATAGTATAGCCTGAAATCTGGTAACATGATACCTTCTGATTGTTCTTATTTCTGAGTAACGTCTTGGCCATTCAAGATTTTTTTCTGATTTTATATAAAACAAAGTACTATTTTTTCAAGTTCTTTAAAGCATGACAATGGTGCTTTAATAGGGATTGCATTAAATCTGTAGTTTGCTTTGGGTAGTATGGACATTTTAACAATGTTGATTCTTCCCAGCCATGAGCATGGTATGTTTTTCCATCTGTTAACATCTTCAGCTATTTCTTTTCTCAGAGTTTCATAGTTCTCTTTATAGAGATCTTTCACATCCTTTGTTAGGTAATTTCCCAGATATTTCATTTTTGGCACCATTGTAAAAGGAATAGAGTCTTTGTTTTTTCAGCTTGACTATTGTTGGCATATATAAAAGCTACTGACTTGTAAGTATTGATTTTGTATCTTAATCTACTGTATTCCTTGACCACTTTTAAGAGTTTTGAAGTTGAGTCCCTGAGATTTTTCCAGGTATAGGATCATATCATTTGTGAAGAGTGAGAGTTTAATCTCCTCTAACCCTATTTGGATACCTTCGATCACCTTCTTTTGCCTGATTGTGATGGCTAAGACTTCCATTACTATGTTGAATAGCAGTGTAGGCAGTATTCTTGCTTCATTCCTGATCTGAGTGGAGATGTTTTCAATTTTACACCATTCAATATGATATTGGCTGTGGGTTTGCTATTGATGGCCTCTATTAGTTTAAGAAATGTCCCTTAAGAAAATGCCTATTTTCTTAAGAATTCTGATCATGAAAGGATGCTGGATATTATCAAAGGCTTTTTTTTTGGGTCAATTGAGAGAATCATATGGTCTTTGTTTTTTATTTTATTGATGTGATGTATTATATTTATAGATTTGCATATGTTGAACCAACTCTGTAACCCTGGAATGAAACCAGCTTGATTATGGGGTATAATTTTTTTGATGTGTTGTTGAATTCGGTTTGCTAAGATCTTATTGAATATTTTTGCATCGATATTCCTTAATGATATTTGCCTATAATTCTCTTTCTTTGTTGGATCTTTTGTAAGATTAAAAAAATATATATTTATCTGTTTCCCCAAATGGTGCTTTAGTGATAGAATTGTGTTATCCGCATTTTTAGAGATTTCAATATATGTACGTCTAACCACATCCATAATGACATTACCTAACTTGGTGATGCTCAGTGATTTGAGTTTGATTTCTGTAAAATTGGGTTTGTCTTGTCATGCCAGGCCTAGCAGTTGTGTTCAGTACGTAAAAATAGGAGGTGGTAGTTATGGGCACTATAAATATCTTCTTCTAGTCACTATCATTAAGACAAACCTAAAAATAGAGTTCTTCCTGTGCTAAATTCTTGTTTTACAGTAAGCTACCAAGTGGTATTGGACATTATCACAAGAACTACAGAGGCACTCACCACAGAAGAGGGCTGCATTGGCTACCTTAATTTCTGTTTCATTTCTATTTGGGTTAGAAAGGGCTTTATCAGTTTCAGGATAGCAGGAGAAATTTGAGACAAGGATCAAAGAATTATTGAAATCTAATATCTAAACATATCTTATTCACCTCACTAGATTACTCTGTTCTTCCAGTTATTCTTCCAAAATGGTAGATTTTACCAACCCAGGAAGCATGTAAATAATAGGAATAATATCATCTGTTTTTCTAAATTTAGCTCTTCAACTTGAAATATTTTTTTTTTCTGAATCTAGTTCTTTTTTCTTTTGTGTGTATATGTATTAAAATATATTCTCTTAATGGGCACACTTATAACTTTGACTCAAACTGTACAAAAGCAATTTATGTGGAAATGTTTGTACCACAATAATACTCTGAATTTAAATAGTAAAGTAAAATTAAAAAAAACTAAAAAGTAAAATAAAAAAAAATATTTCTTTTAGGAAATGATACTACTACATGGGTGTTAATATTTTGCCTTTAATTTAAATTTATTTGGCAAAATAAAAAGTTAATGCAGTGAATCAAAGATGGTCAGATATCCTTTGACACTCTTGGCATTGAGAAGTATGTGTTATTTACCTTCCCTGAGAATCTTGGCTGGCCTACAAATGCTTGACCAGCAGCATATGAAGCTATGCCAGTTTTTGGCCTAGTTTTCTAGAAGGACTAGCAACTTCTATCCTGCTATCTTGAAGGCCTGGAATGTCACATGAAATGTCCAGCTATCCTGCTGGATAGATCATGTGGAGAGGCTCTGAGGAGGCAGGGATATGGAGCACCCTCTGGAGCCGAGCCTTCCTAACCACTCTTGGCAAGGGGGCAAGTTTATGAGTGAAGCCTTCGTGGGTCTTGCATGTCAGTCTGGTTTTCAGGTGAACACCACTGCTTGACACTAGTTGATATCATGTCAACAAAAGAATTGGCAAACTGAGCCCTTCCTGAATTTCTGACCCATAGCAGTATGAATTAAAATAAAATAGTTTTATTTTAAAGCACCACCTTTTGGGATAATTTCTTATATAGTAACTAATAACCAGAATAGTTAGCAATCTTGCTGTGGGGGAAAATTTTACTTGTGTGTGAAATTGAAAAATTTTGAAAGTTCATAATGAGAGTGATGCAGCTTTATTGAAAACATATGCTATATATAACTTTAAGAAATTTGTCAAAAACTATATAATACTTAGATAAAAATGCAATAAACAATACATAATATCCAAGTGTGGAAACCTACAAAATCTTATTGAAGCATGGAAACAACAAAGTCTATGTTCTTTCATGATATGGTTTAATAACTCAAAATTAAAGCTGCCATAAAATAGTTAAATACAATTTAATTAGAATACTTATTGATTTGTAGTTTGCTGGAATTAGATAACAGGACCTTGAAAATCATTTGGGTGATTAAGTATGTCAACATATCCAAGAAAAGTATGAAAAAATGGTGAGGTAATATTGCTTTATTAAATATTCAAATATTTGATTAAATATCAAACATTCCAACATAGTATAAATTTATGTGATCAAAACACTATAGCAATGGCATAGACGCAGGAAAATAAATTACTGAAGTAGAGTGAGAGTACAGATACTAAAAAGCCTGAGAATTGGATCCATAATAATACCTACTAAAATTAAAAAATATATGCATATTCAACAACACCAGTCTTGGGATGTAAAAATATATGTGTAAGTTATTTAATGTTTTGTGGTTTGCAGTGGTCAAAAAAAAAAAAAAAAAAAGTAGGAAGAAAAATAAGTATCCTTAAATAAAATGTAATCTATACAGGGAAAAAGTTGGCAACCACTAAAAGGAATGACATAGATTTTTAACAGCCAACTTAAAGGGATATTCACAATGTATCATTAATGTAAGAAAAGTAAGGGAAGTCTATATAAGATGACCCCATTTTCAAGACACCCCCCAAAATGCCGCACCTTATTGCTACCATTTTATTTAATGATTTTATGAACAGTAAGAAATATAAGGAAGACTATGCAGAGAATATTGATCCTATTGGTACAGAACTGGACAATACATCCAAAGCAAGAAATTAATCAAATGCTACCATTTCAGAAAAATTTCTACTTTTTTTGAGCTTTTACTTTATCAATGTGTATATAAAATCTGGAAACAAGAATGAAAAGTTATTATAATTGTGGGAAATAAAAAATAATTTGACAAATAGACTGATTCATTCTTAAAGAACCAAGTAAACCATTTTTTGAATTGAGATCAGTATATCCCCTTAAACATCGTATAAACCAATCCCAACAGTTGATCAGTTAAAGCATGGAATAGCAGCTAACATTGGCTACTGTTAGCCAAAAGCAGCCTTAAGTTGGCTGCCTTATGTAAGAGTCATATGGACCTCTTTGTAATCCCTTTGTGAAGGATATCCCCACAATTTTGCAGTGCACAATGCAAACATCCATCTACAGGAACTCTGGCTATAGAAATTCACATATTGTCAAAAGCTTCCAGATAATCTGATGATAGAACACCTCAAATGGAAATATGTACCCACACATTCAAAGTAAAGGAAATAAAAGGGAACATTTGGACAACCTTTTGTAAAGAAATGGAAGGGGGGGGGAACAAGTCAATGTGAAATTAAGTGGTGCACTAATGGGTATATATATGAGTCCACCTTTATAGCCATGCTTGTTAAACACATGATCCCAGAGCAGCCAACAGCTCCCTTTGGCTGGAAATAAGGGAAGTTCAGGTGTGTGCACTGCCACCAAAATGTTCTCATTAAATGTGGTTGATTGATAGACTGACCCTCTCTCTTCATAAACTTAAATTAAAGGACTACTGATACTGAACAATGTACTACTTGGGCTTTGGAAGGAGAGGGAAAGGGTAACTCTGAGATGGGCCCATCATGTAGAAAATGTATATATAAGAATATTACAATTAAAATAATTATTATAATTCAACTAGGTAATTTCTTTCTGAGAGGATGAATGTTGACATTCTGCTAAAAGCCTGTAGAATAACTTGAACATATCTCATCTTAACCTTGACTGATAATTAAATCAGTTTTATTTTCAGAGTGGAGCTTTATTAGAGTCCATCAATTTGTCAGATTCTATTACTTCCCAATAGGTGTTCAGTGATTTAAAGAAATGAATTGACAAGTTTCAGGCCATTTCTAAGAGTACTAAGTGCCACGCTTTAACAGATTGCAGCAGGGATTTTCATTAGAGGAAAAAGACAAGGAAATAGATTTGTCTTGACTGGAACATTCTGTCCTTGCGACGCAGAATGTGTTTAGGAGTAGGAAGTTATCTGCTTTTTTCAGTCATAACACAGGACCAAGGAAAGTCTTCTGATCCCTGGGCTTTCTGATCAGTCTCCTGTGAGAAGCCATGTTCTGAGCAGGACAAGATCCTTCTTTGGAAGGACCAAATTTACATCTATTCTTGTTTACTGGAGTATGTTCAGGCCACTTTTTTTTTTTTTTAACCTCTCCCAGTTCATCATTTTTTGCCATGTGTATAAGTCTGTTTGGGCTGCCATAACAAAATGCCACAGACTGGGTAGCTTAAATGACGGAAATTTATTTTCTAACAGTCTTAGAGTTTGGAAGTCCAAAGTTAAGCTTTTGGCAGGGTTGGCTTCTCCAGAGGTCTGTCTCCTGGGCCTGCAGTTGGTGCCCTCTTGCTCTGCCTGCAAATGATCTTTTCTCTGTGCACCCAAATGCCTTGGTGTCTCCCTTCTTATACAGAAACCAGTCCCACTGGATTAGGGCTCTACCCTTATGACCCCATTTAATCTTCATTACTTCCTTAAAGGACTGGTCTCCAAATACAGTTACCTCACACTGTGAGGGATATAGCTGCTTTGTAGAGCATTTGACTGCATTTTGTAGAGCATTTGCTGTCACTTTCTGAGGTTCTGGGGGTTAGGACTTAAACACATGAAAAATGGGACACTTTTCAATCCATAACACTGTCTTCTGTTTCTCTTACCAGGTCCTAGTCTACTACACCTTTTAATTTTTGCTTCTGTTGATCCTAAACTCTTTGAGGTATATTCACAAATTTCCTCAGAACCAAAAATAGATATATCGACTGCCCCTAGTTGAGCACTTCAGATTAATGCTATGAGTTAGCAAGGAAAGTTACCTGGAACTGGGGACAGCATGCGGCCCTAATTAGTCATGGTCAAAAGCTGTTGTTTTTTCACCCTTCTTTTTATTGAGGGAGAGAATACTACTTTTTAACTTTAAAGAGCTATTTGTAGGCTACGTGATTTACAAATAAAAATTACTAATAAAATGCCTAATTCACATTTGGTTTTTTATTTATTCCTTTTACTTTGCTCTCATTAACATTATTGAGGGATTGTTATAGAAAGGAGATTTCTGAGAAGAGATCCATGGACATTAGAAAAGAATTACAGTATTTCCTAAGGCAGAAATGACATTATTATTGACAATGACGAGCCGAGAACATTTCTAAACATTCTCAGTTTTTATTATGGGTGCACTCTCCTAACTATGGTCCTAAAGGTCACCATACACAGGAAAATCAACAAACTCATATTATATTTTATATTATATTATGCTTCATATTTTTTATGTTTCTACATCAACACATAGGTAACTGTTTTGTACATTTTGTAATGAATATTTTGTCCATAAGGGTACATTTAGCTACAATTTACCATTTTCCCTATGTACGTATGGCAACCTTGGGACATTCTGTACTTCTGAGACATTGACAGGGTAGAAGGGCCCCTTGACATTGCAGATAGCTGGTCAGATAGATTACTGCAGAATTATATGGACCTATGATGATTCTGTGTCCTGTTTTTCCACTTTCCTTCAAGATTCAAATAAATATTTATATAATTATATCTTATTGGACTCATTGGCGTCTTTCATTTCTTCTTCTCATCTGCAATTGTTAGTTACATAGCAACCTAATATTACTCTATCAATTTTTCCTCCTTGTTCCTCTACCATCACTAACAGAAATTCATAGACACACAAAAAAAAAAATGCGCAACTTAATGCCAACAACTGTTTCCCCCAGGGCCATCCTCTCAGCTGCCCATAATTCCCTAGGAGTTTCATGGTTTTCAGTGTAAATCAGCTTGTATATATCTTTTGTTTTGTTATGAACACAGAAATCTGATTACAGCTACACAGTTCTGCTAGATTGTAGAAATTACCCTCAGAAGGACTGGAGGGGATATAGGAAATTTATCTATTGGCTGAACACTTTAAGTAGCAGTCCACAGGGGTAATTTACATTAAAGAAAAAGCTGCATGAGGCTGCCTTGGGATTTACAGGCACTTTTGTTAGAAAGAAAATATCACATATCCGACTGAAATGGATTGAATGGTTCAATGCACATAGATTTCCTTTCAAGAGTAAACAGTTTGAAAAATCCAGCAAGTGAGAAATGAAACACTGATTTGGTTCAAAATTGAAACCTCTCAGATTAATTTACTACTTATCCCAAGTATCAAAGATTTTTGGTCAAAGAGCTTTGGGCCATAGTAATAAGGCAGCACACTTTGCTACAAACCTGCTTGGTCGAAACACCTGTGCTTATAAATTTGTAATTCAGTGGAAATGGTCAAAGAACATTTGGAACATAACAATTTACAATTTATAAAGAACACATATGTCAGAGTACACTTATACCTCTTCAGAAAAGTCAAGTTGGTATCACATAGCAGAGGGAAATCTGTTTCCTAGTACTTGATATTCATAAAACTCTGAGGATAGCTGTCTACTGAGTTCTTTAGACCAAGAGTAAATGTTATGAGGGAGTGTTAACTGAGCAGAGTGTGCAGGAGGTTGGTAATAGCAAAGTGGTGTTTAAAAGCTGCTTTAAAAAGTATATTTGTTTTGTTTGAGGCATAACTAATAGGCTTTCTGACTCCAGGAGCCTTTTAGACTATGATGATTTATAACAAAATTTGCTATAAATGGCTTGATTCTTAGTAGTCTTTTAATAAATGTTCATTTCCTTCCCTAACTCCTTCCCACGTGAGAGGTTTAGATTTCAGAGAAGCAAGCAGGGAAGTCACATAAATTAACTCAAAATCCACTTCAGTTTTGATTGGTAGATCTTTTCTATTTCCCATATATTTTGAAGATAAATGCATATTCATTTATTTTATGTATACACACACATTGTGCATACATACATGTGTTGATGTTAATGGGGAATTTTGATAAGCTATGTTTTAATTGAAATAAAAGAAATTAAGATTTTTAAATAATAAATTCTAAATTTTCTAGGCGTAGGACTGAAATTTTAGGGTTAGCACAAGGGACTATACAATTACTACACATCATTCTGAAAGGGAACCTAGAGATGATGTATGTAACCCACCTCACCATTTTTCAGATACAGAAATGAGGACTGATTAGGTTAATTGATTTGCTTTAACTTGTTTATGCCAGTGGCCTCAATGGTAGACAATCCTTATTGGAAACAATGAAAAATCATTCCAAGCTAGTTCTGATGTGGCGTTGATCAAGTTGGGCAATATTCTTCCTAAAGCAAAAAAATCACACGAAGCTCATAAACTCTCCACCCAGAGGGTGTCCTGCCTTCTGTCTCTGTGTCAAGCTCCATCTCTATAATTAGAAAGTTGCAAAAAACTTTAAAATAGGCACCAGATCATTAGAAGAAAATGTCCAGATTTCTAGGTTTATTTTGAATGATGACTCTCTTTCGGATGAGAAAGTTCCAAGGTATGTGCTTATTTCTTTGCTTACTTTGAGAAGGGACATTATTTGAGTTTTCTTTCCTGTAAGAGGGTGGTTTTAGACTTTCAGACAAATGTATCACTGACCTCTATAGCATGACAATTATGTAAAAGTGCTCATAGATTTAAAACAAAAAACCATTTTTTTCTTCTTTTGCAAAACAGAAAAGAAACAAAATGTTGTTCTCTTTGATCATTTTAAATTATTTTAATAATATTCTCACTAAGGGATTCTGGTGTAGAGATCTAAAGAAATGTTCAATTTGTTTGGCTCATTTTTGATAATTTAGCTTTGAAATTTTTCTTAGTATGCAATTTTATAATTGACTGTAATTTTGAAAGTATTTATATGTAATTCAGAGACTATATCATACTTTACTTAAATTTTATCTAGTGAGTCAATAACACTTGTATTTCCACCTCTAAGAATTAGTTCTATGAGTCTATTACAGTAAATGCATTTTGTCATTTATTCAGCTAAATTTACCATATCTTTATTTTTATTTTAACTTATATTTTAATTTCAGAATATTATAGGTGTGCAAATGTTTTTGTTACATGAATAGCTTTTATGCAGGTTTATTATTATTATTATTATTGGGGAATCATTGAAGGTACAAAGAGCCAAGCTGCACTGCTTGCATTTTCTGGGCAAAGTCCTTCTAACAATAGTGTCCTGTCAGCAAGAGGGGTGTCACACATGGTGGCCCCACATGCCAATCCCTCCCTCTCTCTCTCCGCTCCCCCATTCTCCTCCTCCCACTATGTACTAGTATCAATTGTCCTCATATCAGAATTGAGTACATTGGAATCTTGCTTCTCTGTTCTTGTGTTTTACTAAGTAGAATGTGTTTCAACTCCATCTAAATTAATACAAAAGATGTAAAGTCACCATCTTTTTTAGTGGCAGAATAGTATTTCATGGTATATATATATATATATATATATATATATATATATATAACATATAACACAGCGTGTTAATCTGTTCCGGGATTTGGTGGGCCTTTTGG